>JAMQGT020001348.1:0-16559 GCA_024447675.2 Pterophyllum scalare | reverse complement strand
CAGTTAGTTATGGCGATTTTTTTTTTTTAGCCATTTTTTTTTTTTGCTTCAATTAGCACTTTTTGTGCAATAAAATGTCCAGTGAGGATATTGTTTTTTATATTAACTATTAGAAACCATCTTGTGCTACTTCCTGGTTTGTCTGCAAGTCTAAAAGAAAGATTTATTGACACTCTTGTATCTCGTTACAAATGGTTATACTATTTGCCTCTCCACTTGTAGGTACTCTGCAGTACATGGCTCCAGAAATCATTGATAAGGGCCCTCGAGGATATGGGGCACCAGCTGACATCTGGTCCTTGGGATGTACCATCATAGAAATGGCCACTGGGAAACCCCCCTTTCACGAGCTGGGGGAACCACAGGCAGCAATGTTTAAGGTAGACACTGAGCATGAGTGTGTTTTTTTTGTTTGTTACCTATTTACTTACCAACCTTCAAATATCCAGTTTCAAACCTTTAGAGCGCATCTCTGTGGTCTTGTATTGCAGGTGGGCATGTTTAAAATCCACCCGGAGATTCCCGAGTCTTTGTCGCAGGAGGCCAAGGCGTTCATTCTACGTTGCTTTGAGCCCGACCCTCACAAGAGGGCCATCGCCTTAGACCTGCTCAGAGACAATTTTGTCAGGCACAACACCAAGGGCAAGAAGAGCAAGATTGCCTTCAAATCACCAGGTACACACACACACACACACACACACACACACACACACATCACACATACACACCCACCAGTAAACACAACATGTTTAAGTAGTGGTGCCAGAGTAAAAATGTTTTTCCCAGCTGATCTGCTATATTAAGAAAAACTTTTCAAAGTTCAGTTAGGTCCATAAGTATTTGGAAACAGCCATTTTTGTAGTTTTACTACAAGTCTATTGTGCCACCATCATAGGGGATTTTTAATTTTAGGGGTGGCTGTAGTTCAGGTGGTAGAGGAGGTCACCTACTAATTGGAAGGTTGGCGGTTCCATCCCTGGCTGCTCCATTCTGCATGCCAAAGTATCCTTGGGCAAGATACTGAACCCCAAGTGGCTCTCCAATGCAACGGTCGAAATGTGAATGTTAGATAGAAGCACTTAGGCTTAGAAAGAAGTGCTTGTGTGAATGAGGCATGTTGTGTAAAGCGCTTTGAGTGCTCAAGATCGAGCAGAAAAGCACAATATAAGAACCAGTCCATTTACCATTTAAATCAGAAAGTTCAATATGTGTTTGAAGCTTTAATTCGAGGAGTTTGACAAATGTATTGCAAAACTATTAACTCTTTGCAAATTATAGCCATTTATATACACGGTCCCTCATTTTCAGCAGCTCAAAAATAATTGAACAATTAACTGACAGGCAGTTTTATGGCCAGGTGAGTCCATAAATCTGCGTGTTCCCTCATCATTTCATGACAAATAAAGCAGATAAATGATCTGGAGTTGATTCCAACATTTGCATTTGGTAGTTTCTAACTGAAACTCTCAATATGAAGTCCAAAGAAATGTCAGTGCAAGTGAGGGAGGCCATCATCAGGTTGAAAACCAAAACAAACACTCTCAAGGTGGTAGGCATATCATTGCTAGAGTCTACAATAAAGAGACACTTTTGTGAATTGAAATACAGACGGCTTACAACAAGGTGCAAACCACTGGTTACACTCAAGAAACAAGAGGGAGAGATTAAACTTTGCTGGGAAAACATCTAAAAGATCCTGCACAGTTCTGGGGAAAAAACATCTTTGAACAGCTGAAACCAACATTAACTTGTACCAAAATGATAGGAAGACAAAAGGATGAAGAATCCCATTCATGTGGCCAAACATGGTGAAGGCAAGGTGCTTATGCTGTGTGTGTGTATGTATGGCTGTCAGTGAAACCAGGTAACTAGTATATATTGATGGTGTGCAGGATGAATTTTCAGTGGCAAATGGCCCAAAAAAACCTATTAAGTAAATTTGAGCCTGGGTAAATGGACACAACATTTCCTCATGGCCGGATGGTCTTGATCCCTATTCTTCTTTTTCCTGTTCTTCAGACTACACCCCTAATATCTCCTCTGCCGGTGCAGGTGCAGGGCGCGACCGCCGGCAGTAGCAGCAGTGAGCACGGCTCTGGTCAGTCCAGACTGTGATGCAAAACATGACATATTCTTTGGCAAGAAGAGAAGCTCTGGCTCCAAGAATCTGCTAAAACCACCCAGTCCCAACTGCCTGAGGTGTGTCTGAGAGCACATAGTGAGATTTTGCATCAGTTTTGAAATCGGAAGTTCGGATATCTTAATACAGAGTCCGGGCAAATTCATTTTGCATGGAACTGAAAGCAACGTGCTGCCAGATGCCTGCTGCCACTAAAGTTCATATCATGTGAAACGATGTAAATGAATGAGTGCATCTGAGTGTGTTTGGGTAGCAGGTGGCCTTATTGCACTCACACTGCCCTCCGCTACCTTTTACAATACTAGAATTAATGAGGTCTGATAATTTTACAAGCTTCAGCTGGCGGCTCTGCACACATCACTCTAGCACCAGTGTGCGTACACTCATGCACGTCACACAGGGCTGACTCATGCTGCTTCTGCACTTTCCTTTGCACACATAGTAGCCAGGAGAGGCTTGTATCTGTAAATAAATTACACAGCACACTGTTATAAATCATCTGTGCACTTCATGTCTTGTTTTATATTCTTGTGAGCTGACTCTTTCTGTGTGTGTGTGTGGGTATGTTGCAGTGTCCCCGATGAGGGTTCAGTGTCAGAGGACCGCTCTATTCCCCCGTCTCCTGAGGACAGGGACAGCGGTTTGTTCATGCTGAAGAAGGACAGCGAGAGACGGGCCATTCTGTACAAGGTCCTCAATGAAGACCAGGAAAAGGTCATCTCCAACCTCAGGGAAAACCACATGCAGGTGTGTGTAGTTGTCTTGTATATAGTGTGGGGACATAAGTCAGAGTTACACAAGCACACTCGGGGAGACATATGTTGTGTACTTGTGTGTCTGCATTTCTCATTTTGTGTAGAGATAAGACACCTGGCCACATGCGAGGCCGCAGCTGTCTGAGAAGACCCAGTTTAAGATTATGGTTAGGGAAGTAGTGGTGATGTCTTTAGGAAACAAGAGCAGATCTGGGATTTTCCAGAGTCATGGGCCACATTTTACAGGTAACCAGTGCTGAACACATAACCTGGTTTGGAGCAGTTTATGGTCAGATTTTAATATTGTCAGGGTGTGCCACATTTTCACTCTGCAGATCCTCTGCTTTATACACTGCTCAAAAAATTTAAGGAACATTTTAAAAATACATCACATCTTGGGCGCCTGGGTGGCTCAGTGGTAGAGCAGGTGACCACATACATATGCCGCATTGCGGTGCGGGCAACGTGGGTTCAAGTCCCGGCCTGTTTTCTACGTATCTTCCCCCCGTTTCCTGTCTCCCTCCACTATCAATGAAAGCTGTTGTGGCCATAAAAGCAAAAAAAAAAAAAAAGGAAAAAAAAAACATCTCAATGGGAAAACCCAGAAAAAATCACAATGGATACCTGTACTGATGGACAGGATAATGTGTTAGGAACAAAAGGAATCCACATTGGTTGATGGAAATTAAAATTATCAACCTACAGAGGGCTGAATTCAACACCCCCAAAAATTAAAGTGAAAAATTTATGTGGCAGACTTTTTTTTAATTATTATTATTTAATTGCACCAATTCAAAATGGTACTCAGTAGTTTGTATGGCTCCCGCATGGTTGAATGCACGACTGACAATGTTGGGGCATGCTCCTAATGAGATGACACATCTGGTTCCTGGGGATCTCCTCCCAGATCTGGACCAGGGCATCACTGAGCTCCAGTTGGAAGTGTTCTATTGTATTTAGGTCAGGCGAATGTGGGGGCCAGTCAGTGGTATCAATTCCTTCATTCTCCAGGAACTGCCTGCATACTCTCACAACATGAGGTTGAGCATTGCCATGTACCAGAAGGAACCCAGGACCTACTGCACCAGTGCAGGGTCTGACAGTGGGTCCAATAATTTTATCCCAATAACTAATGGCAGGGTGCCGTTGTCTAATTCTGGTATTCTGTGGCAAATGCCTATTAGGCTCCACGGTGCTGGGCAGTGAGCACAGGGTCCACTAGAGGATGCTGAGCCCTCAGATCAACCTAATGCAGTCTGTTTCTGATTGTTTGCTCAGAGACATTCACACCAATAGCCTGCTGGAGGTCATTTTGTAGCTCTGGCACTGCTTATCCTGTTCTTTCTTCCAAAAAGGAGCAGACAGTGGTCCTGTTGATGGGTTAAGGAACTTCTACGGCCCTGTCCAGCTCTGTTAGAGTAACTGCCTGGCTTCTGAATTCTCCTCTGTGCTCTTGAGACTGTGCTGGGAGACACGGCAAACCTTCCGCCAATGGCACGTATTGATGTGCCAGTTTTAGAACTCTAAAATCTCATCTTTATCACCTGGTCACCTGATAATGCCCCTGGAGTAGGTGTTACTCAGTTGATCCATTTTGTACAGAAGGAAAGTCAAATGGTACATCAAACGCCCCCTTTAATGTAAGCACGCACAGAGCCACAGCAGAAAGCCTGGGTTAATGGGGAGAGTTGATGACCCTAGTCATGATTCGCAGATCATGATACCCCAACTGGGGTTTTAGGTTTTGCCGAGCCACCTTACACAAAGAAAGCCTGATTATGTTGGTTTAACATCACATTACACTGCTCTGGTCTCTACATGAATTAACATTAATTGTTTGCTAACATCAAGCCACTCATTCACAGGAAGCTGAATTGTTGTTTAAAACACTGTTGTTTCTTATACGTCCATCAGGGGGCGTAAAAGGACTTTGAAAATACTAATATCCTATCACAGTGCTTGATGATTAAGTAGTTTGCTTTATGACATAGGGTATCACTCTAAAACATTTTAGATATTGGGATATTAATGCTATAGTTCATGATCACTAGGCTTAAATTAAACACTCTGATAAAACTGTGTATAGGGTAGTGAGGAGCTCCAGCTGTCTATGGAACACATCAAGCAAATCATCTGCATCCTTCGAGACTTCATCCATTCCCCGGAGCGGCGCGTCATGGCAGCCACCATCTCCAAGCTCAAGCTGGACCTCGACTTTGACTCCACCTCCATCAACCAGATTCAGCTGGTGCTGTTTGGCTTCCAGGACTCGGTCAGCCCCTAACACACACACACACAGAACCATGATAGGCAACACTTCTTTTGACAGAAGGTTTAAGTTACACGAAAAATAAGATTAGTGATTGCAACATGCATAGTCTTTGGCAAAGCAGAATCTATCATAATCCAAATTCTGGTATGGCAAGAAATGTGCTCATACCTGTTGTTGAGAGCTGATCTCCAGCACTCCGTAGTTTCTCAGAGCATTTATTCGCCTTAGGCTCACATCAAAGTGACAGAAGATGTTTGACATGCAAGAGATAGCTTTCTACAATCAGAGTTTAAAAAATATCTATAAGTAAAAGTGACTGCAGTCTAAATATCTGTCCTGGCTTTCTCAGGTGAACAAGGTCCTGAGGAATCATCACATTAAACCCCACTGGATGTTTGCCATGGATAACATCATCCGCCGAGCTGTGCAGGCAGCAATTACTATCCTTATACCAGGTGGGCTGGAGCCTGACACGAGCTTTTCACTCCATTTAGTGGATGCTCACATCCATGCTATTTTATCTTTTAAAGTCACAGTAAGATATTTTAATATTTAGTAAATTGCAGGCAGAAAGCTAATAACATATAGTAACCTTGAACCGTGACCTTTTAACTGCAACAACAGAGCTGCAGACCCACTTTGGCCCGGCATCAGAGTGTGAGGGGGCAGAGAAGGAAGATGAAGTCGACGAGGAGGAAGCAGAGTTTAGCCCCGTTTTAGTGCAGCACACTGATGACAATGTGGTGACGTGCGAGCCCACCCACTCTGCGGTTAGCACGCTAAACTCCTCTCACTCCCACGAACAGCAACGCTCACACAATCACCTGGGAGCCCAGCTGGGAAGACTCAAGCAGGAAACCAACAGGTACACGTACACGCCCGATGTGGTTCAGATCAGAACAAAACCTTTCTCAGGCTCATGTGGAAAAATCTCCAGGCATGCAGATGCCGTTTTATTGAAAGCTTTCCCCTTGTAACTGAAGCAGGAAGTGGAAAACAACGGCAGAATGTGAACTTGCGAGCACGGCAACAGACGCACTCATGAATGCAGTAGCTTCAGGGCACCATGTGACAGGTGGCTGTCACACCGCCAGCGTGATGAAAAGAAGCAAAATCCTGCATGATCCTTATTAAAATACCCCAAAGAGTAAAGATAAGAGATGATGATAAAACGATAAGACTCTAAAACCAGTTAATTTACCTTAAGGTTACCAATGTTACGTTTGATGTGTGACTGGCACCACGCTTTAATACTGAGAGCATTTTTTAAAAAAGATTGACACGAGACAACTGGAGATCCATCAAACATAATAATTTTTTCACTCATACCATTCAGAGACATGTGATCAGTGATTATCACCTTTTTTTTTAGCTGCTTCATTTACTACTTTCAGTTTTTAGTTGTCTGCTTCATCTTAAAACCCTTTAGTACATTATTTTAGCTTTTTATTGTATTTACTGATCTTTTTAACTATGTATCCATCAGGATTTGCTATCTGTTCTCAGCTTTTCTGTTCACATTCACTTTGCAACAGTTGTCTGCAACTGCACTTTAGCACCAGGCTTGTATGTATGAATTAAGTCATGATGCAAAAAGCTGTTTTTAGATGCCGTTTATGATGCAACCCCTTGTGTCTCCTCCAGCAATCAAACCAGGGATCTTTCGCTTGCTAGGCGAATGCATAAACCCCTATAATGTAGATTTTGTATTTATCTGTAATCTTATGTAGCTACACCTTCTACCAATCAGTGGGCGTGTCCAAATCCGTTTCAAGGTGGAATATCAAAGCCCTATAACAGGAAGTTTCAATAAAAAATTCAGTTGTCTAACATGCTTTCATACAACTGTCGATGGTGTATGCCAGATGAAATTAGAGAAATTACCATAACAGATATCGCTGTTGCTGCAGGCTGCTGGATGAGCTGCTACAAAAGGAGAAGGAGTACCAGCAGGTCTTGAAAGCCACACTGCAGCAGAGAACACAAGATCTAGAGCTGGTCCGAGTCAGACACAGACCCCCAGGTAAACACACGGAATCCCTCGATCATTTCCATCTAGTTATGCTCTTAGATTTGTAATCTATGTATTTTTAAACTATGTGCACAAAAGGCTACTTTGTTTCAGGGAAGAAGGCATGGAGCATTTTGAAGGTGCTTACATCTTTTTAGTGAGGCCAGTTCATGTAGATTTAAGCCAGATTTAATGCTATATTGTGTCTGTAGTTTACAGCTTTCATTGCAAACGTTTGCTTTTGCATTCCATTTTCCGAAGAGTTGTTGGTGCTTTACATCAAAAAAACAACATGAACGTATGACCAGTTAGGTAGGTGCTAAAGCAATTAGCGTGAAGCTTCTAACGCCAAGCCAAATAATGCCAGACAGCCAAGAGCAATACACTCTGCAAGAATTTAAACAAAGCTTTCCAGGGGGGATATTTTTTGGACTCCATGAAGTAGATAAGGTGTTATCTGCAGGAATCAACAATAAAACCATTATGAGAGTGCAGAGGTTCAGGCCAGAGTCATGAAATGTGATTTTTCAGGGTGCCGAGCACGATGGTCGTGAGGGTGGTCTCGTGTTGCAAGGTGGTGTTGTTCATAAATCTAATGTTTGCATGGGACCTGCTTCCGTGCATGTTTCCAATATAAGTACCGAGGTAAAATTACAAAACTTTTCATTGTCCAAATACTCCTGAGCCTGGCTGTGCATAGTCCTATTTATTGCTTGGCTCATTCTTAAAGATCTTCATTCTGAAACTGCAATGTTTGGAACATGTTAGTTTCAGTGGTAATGTATACAGTATATGGGGGTGTTGTCTTTTGAGTCTTTAATTAAAGCTTCTGCAGATGTGATCAGAAATTCTGATCTTGAGTTACTCTCCGTTCCTCAGATTTCTGTATTTCTCCTAGAAGTTCCAACAATATAAAATAAACAAGGGCACAATGTAATGAAAAAGGGCTCACGGTTAAAACTGCACGATCATGATCAAAAAAATACTGGCTTTACCTGCAGGACAGAAAAATGCCAGATCTAATTCTTCCATTATACTCTTTACAAAGCACTGAACCACCTTCATTCAGTTTCTCTCATTTCTGCCCCATCTTCTCTTATGTAAAAGAGGAAGTAGAATGTACGGCTTAATCCAAGTGGGGAGCTTTAAATCCAAACAAATGCCTCCCCTTGACCCGTTCTCAAAGAAATTTTAGTTTCTTTAGAACTATATTCTTTAGTGTCATTAATCTCCAATCAAGCTGGTTTTTAACCATCCTGAGAGCCTAATGGGAATTTTAACACTCTCTAATTTCTTCAGAGTGCTACACCCAACAAGAATGGTGGGTATTGATTTTATGCTCTCTTCTGATGTTCTGTGTATGGTGAGAAAAGACTTTTTCCACATATTGCATCAAACGTTTTGTTGCGTCGTCTCAGATAAACAGTTGGGTCGGAACTTTAAGTGGTAACTTGTATGCATTTCAGGTTATCCAGTGAATTTAAGGTAATCCCATGCACTCCTCAGTGGTTTAATTTTGACTCTTACTGGGAGCTTCTTCAGGTTAGAATTATTCTTAAAAGTTAGATATTATTTTGTCGTTATCAACTAGTGTAGTCCATATCTCTTTGAAGTTCCCCGTCAGCCTGCGGTTAGCTTGAACAGCTAGTTTGACATGTATAGCTGCCAAAGCGATGATCTGACATTCTTCTTGTGGTGTCGTCATGGAAAAAGGAGCTTTAATACTCCTTCAGTCAGAGAGTTTGGGTGAAGCTGACAAGTCACATGTTCTGTGAGCAAAGTGTTCCTCTGTCTGTTCTTTCAGACATTTCACCTCCCTCCATCCACCACATCCCAGCGGACTATGAGCCGGACAAGCAGCTCACTGACTGGCTGAAAGAGCAGGGCGCAGACCCTGACACCATAGACAAGGTTGAGTATCTTTAGGTTACAGTAGTGTTCAACCTCTGATTCTGCTTATCAGCACTGTGGCAGTGAAGTATGGCCATAAACTAAGAGTGTTTCTGTTTGTGTTCTAGTTTGTGCTAGAGGAATATACACTGAAGGACATTCTTAGTGACGTTACCAAAGATGACCTCCGGTGCCTACACCTACGGTACCTACACATCTTTCTTTCCTGTAACAATAACCTTGTATGAAGCTACTCCTGCAGTCTGAGAAAAAGAAAAAAACCTTTCATTAAAGTTACAAATCTCTTTCAAAATCCAGGGAGAATGAATCCTCATTGCCTCTGTGACATTTAGGTCACTGACTTTCTGAACTGAATCACCCCATTTTTCTTCATCCACAAGGCTTTAAGCTGTCTCACTGCAAAAACAGCCTCTGCTAAAGGGATCTGATGTCATTTGACTGTTTCTGATTTTTAGCTGCAAAAGTCTTTTAGAAACTAGGGATGCTGCAGTCCAACGTCTTCCTGTTCCAATACCTTGAACTTACCTCCAGTTATAGAGTGCTGGTTCAACACCAGAGTTAAGTCAAAGACTACTGCAAATTAACAACCAAAGCTGTTGCAGCCATAAAATAATTTCAAACTGCTGACCCCATACTATACTGCATTTTATGGCAATGCCTCGCGCCATTATTTTGAATGCTTTTGCAGGCCGCACCAGACTGCAGTATTGATCCGTATTGATAAGACTTTCTCTGCCTTTTTTCGCCTCTGAGGACATAATCGATAAGAGTCTTCAACATTTAACCTTACAGTTTTTTTCAAATTATACTTTTAGGAAATGATAAAAAGCAGAAGCAGCTGTGACGTACTGTAACGCCATCCATCTTACTTTCAGGGGTGGGGTCCTCTGTCGGATCTGGCGAGCCATCCAGCGGCACAGAGAGCGAGACAGGCTGGCGAATGAGAAGCGCTCTGACGCATGATGGCCTACAACTCAGCTGTGGAGAAAACACGCACATATTCACACATTGCCATTATCTCCCCATTCTCTCTGCCTCCGCAGTGCCTTTTTTAATGTCGTTTTTGTGTTGAATGTACAGGACTTACTGAATCCATGCAGAGTCCGACTTGACCCGACCAAAGTGCTTTAGTGCAGGCACTACTGTATGTACATTTGTCTTTGTGCTTGATATTTATGAAACATGCAAACAGTTTAGTGCTCTCCCAATGTGTCTTTGGAGCGGAGGCTCTCAGACTTTTTTTTTAATGTGTTTGTCTTCAGGAGCACCACAAGTTTTGTATTTACACCAGCACTACAGCCCCAATAGAAGTGCATGTCACATGTGACATTAGCCAGTCTTCAACCTGACTGCTCCCTAGTAGAGAAAGTGGGTGAGCGGGTGTCATGTTTGCTGCCTTCACCTTCAGCCAAACTCCCTCACATAAACTGAGTTTTTCCAGATGGTGTCAATGTTTCAAGTATGAACTGCATTAATTCCTTTAATTTCACATTAAGCTCCAAAGAGGCAGCTTAGTTACAAACAAACACTACAACCAGCTGTGCTAAGATGAAAAGAGCAGTAACTGTGTTCATCTGTACTGATAAGACTTTATCAGCCTTTTTATATACTGAGTCATAAGGTGTCAGTAAATCAGGCCCACTGCATCTTTTAGTTTTGCATTCTCTTCACCAAACTGTCCTGCTAACCTTCTGCTGAATTAATGAAATATTGTGAGTCTGAAAATAAATTTCAGCCTTTAATTAAACATAATGTAGCATGCACACACATCACTGCTGCCGATCACTGCCTTTAGATTTGTATGCATGTTATTTATTAGTTGTAAGTACTCTCGTCTCCTCTGTATCAGTATTAATTTATTTTTATTTTTTTTTAAATTCCAACTATGACATTATACGTGCTTTACAATTACAATAAATCTTGAAAAAGCAGAATTGTTGGCTCTTTTGCTTCAACATCACCTTTTGGTTTTCAGGGAGGATGAACTGAATCTGGTCATTTTCTGCATCTCAACTAAATTGTTCGTGCCTGAATCTTATGGTCTTTTCTCTTTGAGGCGTTAGGCCCATGAGGGCAAATTACACTATTATGCTGACAGTTTACACAAGCCTGTTCTTTGGCAGCTTGTGTGTTTCTGCTCATTCTGCATGCCTTTCATATTTTCTTGCATTTCATTAAATTATTGACTGCTCAGTGTAAATGCTGTAAACCTATCTTTAGGTGTGCATTCAATGCAATTCAATTCAATTTTATTTATATAGCACCAAATCACAACTACAGTCACCTCAAGCCACTTTATATTGTAAGGCAAAGACCACAATAACGGAGAAAACCCCAAAGAAAACTCACGATTAGCAAGCCCCTGGCAACAGTGAGAAGTAAAATGTCTCTTTTAACAGGACGAAACCTTCAGCAGAACCAGCGTCAGGGAGGGGCAGTCTGCCATGACCAGTTGAGGGTGAGGGGAGCTCAGGACAAAAGGCACGCTGTGGAAGAGAACCACAGATTAATAATAACTTGATTAAATACAGAGTTAAAAGAAGTGAGTGAAGAAGAAACACTCAGCACATCATGGAAAGCCCCCTGATCCAGCCCTAACTATAAGCTTTATCAAAAAGGGAAATTTTAAGCAAAATCTTAAGTACAGAAGATGTATTCCTCCTGGATCTAAAATGGAAACTGCTTCCACAGAAGATGGCCCTGAAAGCTGACTTTTAAATACCTTAGGAACCACAGGTAAGCCAGCAATCTGAGAGTGAAGCGCTCTATTGGGGTGATACAGTACTATGAGGTCTTGAAGATATGATGTGGTTTGATTATTCAAGACCTTGTATGTGAGAAGAAGGATTTTAAATTCTATTCTTGATTTGTGGGGCTGAGTACAAAAACCACAGTTTCACCTGAATTTAGAAGCAGGAAACTAGAGATCATTCAGGTAGGCCTTTATGTCTTTAAGACATTCCTGCAGTTTAACTAATTGGTATGTGTCATCTGGCTTCATGGATAGATAAAACTGGGCATCATCTGCATAGCAATTAAAATGTATGCTATGCCTTCTAATAATACTACTTAAGAGAAGCATGTATAATTTAAACAGAATTGGTCCTAGCACAGAACCCTGTGGAACTCCATAATTAACCTTGTGTGTGAAGAAGACTCCCCATTTACATGAACAAATTGGAGGCTATTAGCTAGATATGATTCAGCCATTCTCTAAGTAAATTGATCTGTTAAGTAAAATTGAAACCCAGTGTTACCTGCTTTCCTAATCTGTAACAACCTTTAAAGAGCACATTTGTCTATTGCAGGGATCCTCACGTCCAGGCCTCGAGAGCCAGTGTCCTGCAGGTTTTAGATGTGTGTCTGCTTCAACACACCTGAGTCAATTCCTAGGTTTGTCCACAAATTCCAAAGTATGTAGTATGTAAAGAAGCGTGTGCAAGTTCTCTGTTTAGAATTGCGGAAGCCATGCTAGGTTAATACAGCAACAGTAACATGTTCTGGAAATGGGTCCATTAAAATCAAAAGTCTTAAATTTGGTCATTGTCAATTCAAGTTCAGCTTCACAGCCATATGCTTCCAGGCAGCTGCTGCTGATAGATTGCTCTCTTGAAGCCCAACTCTTGCTAATGTCAGCTTGCATTTTAATTTTGTAGAAACAAGCAGTTTTCAGTGGAATAATCCAGATTATAATAAGTCCTAAGAAGCAAGGTCAGGAGCATGCTCCATGCTTTGGTTTCTGACACTCATTGGTTTGTGCAACCTAAATATATCAGTGTAGAGTCCTACTGCAATGTCCTGAGACATCTAAGGGAGAATATTTAGATGAAGCCTTAGATGGCTTCTGTAAAACATTCAGATTATTGCCTGATTATACTGATTATTGCCCACACTTGTTTCCCTGTGACTTTGTCTACTTCCAGAAATTGAAAATCAATTTTAAGGATAAGACAGCGGAAGAGCCTGCAAACTGCTGAGGCACCTAACGGGAATTTTAGCAAGAGAAACTGTCCAGATGTGCATAATTAGACGATTTTAAACAGGGAATGGCCAAATTCAAATTAGGTGATGTTACTGACATTTGTTAACCCATTACTGGTACTTTTTGTGTGCACATGGTCTAATAGCAAAACAAACATGCAAATATTTAGCAGGTACCGTTTCACCACCTTCAGCTTTGCTGTTAGCTTTTACCATGTTAGCATATGAAAATTTGCTAATTGCCAGTAAAGAACAGATGATGCTGGTGAACTTGAAGATATAATATTCGTAAATTAAATTAAAGTAAAGTAAATGTCCTTAGTAGTCCCTGATTTGAGAAATATAGCGCTATGAAAAGATAAGGATCACAAAATAAGATTAATCTTCTGGAGACCATGAATCAATTCTAAATTCCATCTTAATCCATCAAACTGTTATTTCCACAGCTGTGGACCAACCAGCCAAGTAACCAGCATTCATATCCATCCTATTGAAAAAGAAACAGCCTCTTATTTCCTATTAGTTTGTACTACAAACACTGCATGCTGTTGTGATTCCATTAATTATGCATTGCTATATATCATTTTGCCAACTGATAAAATGCAGTGTTTTTGTAATTTAGGCAAACCAGCCCTTGCATTTGTATGGGTTACTGTAATAACATTGTCTGACAGGTGAAAGAGTCTGTATTTAAATAACTGAAGTGACATTAAAACCATTATCAAAGTGGATAATATTCTGTATCTATTTAAAGGCCATGGCCTTAAGGCTGCAATTAAAAACAGTATAATTATTTCTACTCGGGACTGGAAAACAGATATCTCTCGTCATTTACATGGAGTGAAATGCAGCACTCTTGCATTTACTAACCTAACAGGTTTTTTATATGGAATCCGTTCCACACCTACATGGAAAAAGTAGATTTGGTTTGACGCTTGCTTTCCTAAACAGGCACAGGAGGCACAGGAATTTTATTCAAGGAAGTAAACTTAACAGATCTCCAACAGACATGTTCTATCTTGTTTTCTATTCATTTAGGGGCTCTACAAAATTTGAATTTTGGTCCCACGCCCAGACAAATGGGAGGGCAGTGTTGGTAATGGCATCTTGCATGAAATCTGTGCCAAATCTAAACATGTGACCCCTTGAGAAATTAGGGAGGAGCCAAAAATGTCATGATGACAAAATCTGAGGTTTTTTTTATCAACCTGGAAAGAACCTGGAAAGAGTGGACTTGTTTTTGTTTTCACTGTGCTGAACTATCACGGGTGTTTTTTTGTTTGTTTTTTGTGTGTTGACGTATGCCATTGGTGTTAACAGGGTGCATGTGAATTAATCATGCCAAACGTCATTGTCCACCACTTTCTGAAGAGCCAAAGTTAAAAGATTTCTGCATTTTAAAGAACATAAACATCAAATAGCAACATATCTCACTCAGTCAGCAACAGGAAAAAAAAATCATAAATGATTTAATAAACATGCAAGAAATGCTTTGTAATGCAGTTCATAACAAAAACAGAAATAATAACAAAATACTTATGTAACAACATTGCATTTTTCAATAAAATAAGACACACAGATTCCTGTACCTTTGGAAACAAAAAGGTTGCTGCTGTCACTTGGTCAGGAGCAAGAACTAGTGTTTTTCCATTTTGGCTTGTGTACTACTTTCAAAACAGATGATGCATTAATGAATGAACAGGTTAAGGTTGTTAACTTTTAACAAAGGCAGAGTAGCTGATTTATTTATTTTTTTCAGTCTTATTGTTTTGGACAGAAATGAGAGTGGAAAGAACTTCCCATTAATCCCAGTATGAAAATGCCAACCACATTAAATCTGCAGTAATTTTTCCAAATTGGAGCCTTGCTTTTGGTAATCCTTTTTCTGCACGTGCACCATTAACTTTATGTCCTCTGCAGCAAAAAGGAATAGCACATTGTCTCTACATCTGTGGCATACCTGTGTGATAAGATCAGCTCACTGCAATCTTACTTTAGATCTTACTCTTTTTAGCTATCGAGATGGCAGAAATATCCCTCTGTCTTCTCTTTGCCAATTATACTCTCAGTATCCACAATATGAAGTCACATAGTGCCTGAAGACATTTACTTATTCCATTTCAGCTGATGTCTCTATCAAAGTCCTCTTTGTCCTCACACCTGTATGTCAAAAGTGATGTATGAGTCAAGGTAATTATAGTAAGAATAATAATAATAATAATAGAGATTGTGACGGTGCCATTTGGACACCGGAGCCAATGGTAGGAATGGTATTGCATTCTGAAACACTAATATAGCTGTGTTGGCTGAAAGCCAAATAAGTTAGAGTGAGTATAACATTGCTCTGCTTATCTTGTTTGTGATCTTTTGAGTCTCTGAAGGTTACTTATTTATGAGTGACTGAATAATAATGGGGTTGAGAGACGGTGGTGCCACATTGTCAGGTTTCCATAACATATTTGTGGACATTTTTTTTTTTTGTATTTAGCTATGCAGTTTGTTTGAAATCAATAAAATACATCACATTTAACAGGTAAAACTTGTATGGAGCACTCACATCTGTAAAACCTTTTGTACAAATACAAAGCACTGAACAAAGCGCAACGTCTGGCTTTTTAAAGTGTATGCACCATTTTCTCTGAAGTCCATACTACTAAAATCCAAGACAGGCTCATGCTAGCTGCTAGCTGAACTCCTAACATGGAGATTTGCTTTTAGGCATGTTGAACAAAAATAACCTCTCACCTTGACCTTGCCTCATCTCTCAGGTATTACTGTTTGTTGTTAAGATTTTCTAAGAAATTTGCTTTGCTAGTTTAACTAACACATGCAAAGAAAAAAACAAACATGTAGAGAATCTAAAATGTAGGCCTACTAATTGTAACAGAAGGATAGAGGATGGATGGATGGATGGATGGATGGATGGATGGGTAATTGCTTTTGTGCAGCATGTTCAGATTTTGGTCCTCTTCCTGGGAACGCTCCTGTTCTTTCTCGTTCCTTGCTCAACATTCCTATTGCTGGATAGAGGAAAAGAAGTTTGTGATTACATTTGTGCCTTACTGCAGGTCTTTGTTCAAAATACAGTTAAAATGTGCACTCTCTGTTGCACTGAATGTTTGACCCCTCGGTATTTAAACTCATCCACCTTCACTACCTATACTCCTTGCAGCTTCACTGTTAGACCTGCCTACTTCTCATTCACACACATGTATTCTGTCTTGCTTCTACTGACTCTCATTCCTCTTCTCAGTGCCACCACCTTTCCAGATTCTCTTCCACATGCTCCTTATTCTCATTACAGTTTACAATGTCATCAGCAAACATGATGGTCCACGGAGACTCCTATCTGACCTCATCTGTAAACCTCTCCATCAGCATTGCAAACAAGAAGGGGCTCAGAGCCAGTCCCTATTGTCATCTCTCACACCTACTGCACATCTCACCACTGTCTTGCTGTCCTCATATATGTCCTGCACCACCCTCACA
>JAMQGT020001347.1:0-102864 GCA_024447675.2 Pterophyllum scalare | reverse complement strand
ATCGGGTTTAATCGCTGCTCCTGTGGTGACAGCGTTGTGCTGTTTTTACGCTGTGGTCAGGTTGCATGGATGGACTAGTGGACCTCACTTTTATGCCTCAACTGTGCTCTTAAAGTGCTACCACACCATTTTGTGGTATAACAGTGTAATAACATATTTACAGCACTTCTTGTAGCACTGGGCCCAATTGCTGACCATTTGTATTTGATATTATTCTACTGAGTCTGAGGAGTTCTATATGTTGAATAATCACAAATGGCTTATTTACTAGTCTGTAATTAGGTGCAGTTGCATAGTTTTGCAAAACTAAACATCTTTTGGATGAAAACAGTCCAGCTTGTCCAAAAGCAGTTCAAACATCCTAAATCAGATATTTCCTAAAAAGCCTCTGCCCTCTAGACTGGATATGGCACGCACTGATCCTTGTCCCACTCTTAATGTCATGGACATGACATGGCTTTACAATGTGTATCATACTGAAATACATTGTTTTTCAGTGGGCTTATGCACATGAAACTGAAACAGTGATGCATCCCAAAAACGTAGTAATCAACTGTTTGTGTTTGTTCCTGCGTGGATGCAGTGACGAGCTGCGTTCCTGAGTCCGTGCAGTCCTGGTCTTCTTCTTTCCACAGACCCTGGTGTTACCCTCTCTCCACTTTTGTTTTGAATATTGATTTGTGGATTTTTATCCCTCAATTCCTCTTTTGCTGAGTTCTTCCTGTTCTCCTCTCTGTCTGCATCTCTTGTCACTGTGAAGTTCCTCTGGGTTTACTTCACTTCCTGTTTTATTTTGAAGGTTAGATCGTTATGCAGTTGTTTTTCTTCTGTTTTTACTTTCTTACTCTGTTTTTTCCCGCCCTCATTAGCATCTGATTATGCTCACCTGTGCCTCATATCGCTCCCTATCGGCTGTGTTTTTAGTGCATCCTTGCGTTTTTATCATTTTTGAGTGTTTTCCTTGTTTTCCCCGCTTCTGTCAGGAGGTCTTTCTTAGATCCTTTTGGGAACTTCCACCACAGAAGCTGCTTTTAGAGCAGTGCTGATGGGCTGAACATCAGTTTCACCCTCGTCTGCAGGGAAGCCGTCACTACTTTGAGTCGTCGCTGTGGCGATGTCTTTGTTGGTTTCTACTTTGCTCTTAAGTTCCTCTTTTCCACGTTCCTCCATCTGTATCATCCTGTTTGAGTGCGCTGCTCATTGACCTGCTTTATTTTGAAGGGTACTTCCTCATGTGGGTTTCTGTTTATGTTCCTCCTCTCTTCCTTTTCCTGCCTTTGTTTTCGTCTTGATTGACTTCACCTGTTGGTGTCTGGTTTGGAGTTCTTTTATTTTTGCCACCTGCTCATTGTTTCAACATTCACAACTTTGGTCTTTAACAAGACTTCAAACTAAATCTGCCAGCTGCTGACTTCATCCTCAGATTACTTAGCCAAACTAAAGACTGCTCACTTAATCATTCATTCTCATTAATTCACATTAAATCCATTTTAAATGAAGGGTTCTGATCCGAGTCACACAGCTCTGATCAAATTAACAAAGTGTAAAATTCTCTCACTCCAACTTACAGAAATAATAGCTAAAAACTTATAAATTAAAATTTCCCACTTAATCCTAAATTTGACTTTAAAAATGGAGCTTTCTATAGCTTCTTCACCCCCCCCCCCTTCAGCTGCTTTCAGGCAGCCGCTGATGGAAATGTTTCCTCCCGATGTTTCATTAGCACCCCGCTAACATGAGATGTGTCCCAGGTGTTGCGGATAATGCTGTTTAGAGTGTTCATGTTAAAAATAAAATGGGAGAAGACGTTAAAATGCCCCCGAGTGAGAAATATTTTCATTTGAAAGGTGCCGCCTCCTCCTCCCCCTAAGAGCAGCAGCTACATGGCTCGCCGTGGCGATGCTGTGATACCTGCACCTTTGTGTAAACCCCCCTTTACAAAACTCACACAGCAGATACCCTGAGAGATAAATCACATACCCTGCAGCACCAAACAGCAAACACAAACGTACACCCACCGGAAGACCCCCCCAAACGCTTCACAAGCCTCAGAGCAACGCCGGGATCTTTGATTCTGAACCATTAACCTCACATATACCGAGCAGCTGCTATAAATACACGTCAGCCGTTTCACTTCCTGCAAACATTTATCATCACTCCCTAAAAGCTGTTGGTGAGCTTACAGCTAAGTAAGTTTCCAAGAAAATCCTGCAGTTTGGGTCTAATAACAAAAAATAAGGAATGGAAAAATAGGAAATTATGCATTAGGCAAGTAAAATATTCATAAACTGGTGCCAGCATCCATCAGTGTCTGAAAAAGACGAGACAGCTGGACTGATTAAAGCGGACGTGTACCGACGGAGACCGAAAAACACAAAACCTCAAGTTTAAAGTTTACACACGTTAAATGTGTAAAATTTAATGTTTGAGGGAAAAATGTTTTCATGCAAGAAACCAACAAAAACAAACTGAACAAAAAGTGAAATCTGAAGAAATTATGAGTAAAACTAACCACTGCCTGTATATAGAAGATGGTGGTAAGCACCCTGACATCACTCACTGATTTCTAGACTGCATTTTGGAGCCTTAACATTAGAGTAACGAGTGCTACATAATATCCAAATAAAATCAATCAGAAGAAAGAGTGAGAACACGGAGATGAATACTCAGAAACCATCAGCAGCCTCCATCAACATCCGTCATCGACACTGACAGCGGCACGCACACCAGGTAAAGATGACCATGGTTTGGTTGTACCAGCATGCTTTAAAAGAAGAGGACGGTTCGAGCACATTAAGCCTCTCAGGTTGAAATGATCGGGGTTCCTTCTGGAGTTGTTCTTTGTTTTTCTGGGTTTCTGTGCTGATGAAGAGCTTGAAGAGGCCTGTTGGCAGGTGAGAGCACTGAGAGCAGTCGGAGAGGGATGGAGATGAATGGCGTCGTTAAAAAGCAGACTGTGTTTTACACAAAGACGTTTATTTGTGTGAGAGCGAGAGAGCGCGTGCGGAGGACAGAGCGAGATTCCAGCTCGATATCCAATCAATGGCTCCGCAGCAGAGACTCCAATTCCTCCCGGCTCTCTTCAGAGGCTTCTCCATCACGCTCGTGCTGTAATTACGTGACGCCTGAGAGGAAATGTAGCTGCAGATGACTTCCAGATTAGTTATACTGATCACAGGGTCAGAGTGGCAGCTTCACACCTTCACAACCAGCATACCTGCGCTCATTACAGTCGCCGTCACCTTCTGTTTGTGGTGCATTTATTTCCCTTATTGTCTTCTGGTTCCTTCGTCTCTGCTGTGAGACAGAGGTTCTCTCTGTTTCATGTTTCAGCCTCTGGGCCTGTAGCACTGCAGTTCCTCTAATGTCCACTTGGGGCACCAGAAGGGCGATTTTTAGAGGAAGTCCAGTTTTAGGTGCTTAATTTTTCTGGCTGCTTCACCTGTGTTTTACCTGAGCAGTTGTCTCTAGTCTGAATGCTACTCAGTCATACGGTAAAAAATATCTTGACATCTGCTGCAGGCTGTTTCTGACAGAGCTTCACATTGTTTGATGAAGTTATTCGAAAAAAGGTGAAAACCCAAACTTTTCCCAAACTGTGACATGAGGACGTTTCTCAGCAGCTCTGTGTTTTTAGAAGTGGGGGGCAGAAATGAGCTCCTGCAGTTTAAAATGCATTTAAATGAGAATTATTTGAACCCCTCTGTGCAGCAGCGCCCCCTGGTGCGTGGACGCCACCTCCTGCAGTGTATTTGCAAGCTGCTCATTAACCCACACTCAAGTCTGTGTTTTCAGAAGTGCTGAGCAAACTCATGTTAAAATATGGAATAAATGTGCATTTATTACCGCCTTCATTTGGAAGTCAGAGAGGTTCCGAATATAATTCTGCACGTATTTTCCTCCTGCAGCTGATTCCCATTTTTTAGAAACAAACTGTTTTCCAGCATCCCAGAAAACAGCTGCATGACCTGCAGAGGAAATGAAGCAGACCATAATGAGGGAGAAAATCTGAAAACAGAGGCTCTAATGATGCGTTTGAGGGAACATTACTCTGATATTTTCCCTTTTGTTTCATAAGCAAGAACATGTTTTTGAGTATTGGATTTCTGCTTTGTTTCAGCTAGAAATTAATTTTGATCTGCTCTCAGAATTCGCTCTGAGAATAATAAAAATCACACCCAACGTAAAATGAAAAACAAGCCATAAAAAAGGAAAAGGCGGCGTGTGAGTGACAGACTCACAACAGACTCAGTCACGCCGTCTGACCCCAAAGTCTCGTCTGGCAGCGGCTGACACGCCGGCGGCTGTAATTCACCGGGATAACGCGTCACGGCGGTCTGACACGCTTTACATCGTGCTGTCACTGAGATCCGTGACCCAGAAAATCTGAACACGAGCTGCAACAACAAACTCCAGAGAGGTGAAGGGTTTCCCCACCGCGCGCCTGACACAGACGGTACACTTCCTCCCGAACTAACACGCGCACGCTCGGCGCTTCGCCTCCACATCACAGGACGATGCTGCGGCCTGTTTTCCTTCTGCTGGCTGACGAATTAAAAGCAGCAGAGCTGTCAGCGAGCAGCTCCCGTCCGCTGTGCGCCAGGATGTTCAGACAGAGATCACTGAGAGTGTGTTTGGAGCTTTATCAGCTCTGTGTGTGTTGGGTGGCCTCGCTGGATGTACATCCTGCAGTTTTACAGCCTGGTCTCATGGAAAACATCAAATGATCACAAATTACCTTTTTTTTTCTTTTCATCGCAGTCGGTGTGAGGTTAAAACTAATGTGTTTCAACTGGCGTTCATTACCTCGCCCACTGATGGGTGGAGAGGCTGTGTTCTCTTTGGAAGAATGTTTTATGCGTGCTGCTCGTTGGTTTTTGTGTAATTGCTGCTTTTGAACCCAAATCATCAACAATTTGAAGCCCTAATGAAGTCGTAGCCAAACTTAACCAAACAGCTTTATTGCTCAAATCTAACCGAAGTGGCTCTGAAAGCAAACATGTTTAAATCTAACAGTAATAGGGACGGAGTCTCTGCCACGCCTCCAGGTTCCCGGCGTGAACTTTAAACTTAAAAAAAAAAAAAAAACTCACCAGGACTGAGATGCAAATATTTCACCGTTTTTTGTAAAGTTTATTTATTCCAGCATAAAATGATTTTTCATTTATTAAACACCCAGAAGCAGGGTTTCTCTCTCTTATACTGAGCTCAAAGAGGAGTTTCATTTTAGCTTAAAATGGACAGAAATATCAGGGGAACACAAAGTTACACAGACTCTTTAATCTGCGTGGGTCCATCTTGCATGTGTGTTACTACCCCCCCCCCCACACACACACACACATATACATTTATTAGTCGCACCGCGTAAGAACTTCTCAGCCTTTTTATAATTAAGTAACCATTTATATATTTTTTTATCTTGCACTGCTATTACCTATTTTTATACCATACATATTCCCGTGTACCCACACCTTGCATGCGACTGACTCGTGAAAACTCTGGTTTCCTGTCGCACTGTGTTGATTTTTGTGAAGTTTAAAGCTCCATCCAGTATAAAGATTTTCTCACCCCGCGGCTGCTCTCTCAGTCCAGCGTTCAGGGTGGCCTCTTCAGTCACATTTAAGCACTTTCAGTTTCAGACATGTTCATACAAACAGCTTCTTCCTCTCTCGGTATCCGAGATGATGGGTGAAGGTTGTAAAGCTGAGTGAAAAGGCTTGAGCTCTCGTCGTGTCGATGCAAATCCTCTGTGATCCCGGCGACGTGTGATTGTGCACAGAAAGCAGAGGAAACCTGAGCTGTGTAGCACATTAATAAAACAGTGTGTTCTTTGTGTTTATCAGACAGTAGTGGGGGTGCTTGTTATTCTCTTCAGTGCCTCTGCAGCTTCCCCGTGGCACCCCGAGACAAACCCTGAGCTGACATTTTCTGCTCCATAAAGTAGGCTACGTCCCGTCAGGGATTCATATAAATTAAGATCAAACACCGAGTCGGCCCTCAAGGTTCCATCCAGATGCAATTATTGTTGAATCTCCACATTTTTCCTAATGTATGCTCTGCATACTGTTGCTCGAGTGCTTCTATCCTAAGAGTAATTACAAGGACATCTCTAATTTAGTTTCCTTTCAAGCTGCAAGGAGATGCTGCAGGAATAATCTGCCCCTCGTTTGTTCTCCGTAGCTCTGGAGCAGGGTCAGCTCGTGTTGCAGAGCAAATGCATGCAGACTCCTCTCACTGTTACAGTCCCTCCAACAGCTCTTCATGTTTCCCTTTTGCTTTTCCAGCCTATTATTTGAAGCACAAACCTCCAAATCAGAATGCATCAGCACTCAGTTTCTATTTACATTCATTATTCATCATTAAAAAAATAATAATCTTGAAATAGATGGCGGCAGCAGCACAGCTGTCCCTCTCCGGCCCGTCGAGACCAGAACTGCTTGTCAGTCAAATACCTTGAGAGTCGGCCATCGTGCTTGTCCTACTTTGAGCATCCGCACTCCCTTTCTGTTGCATCAAAGCTGCGGTCGCAGTGAGGAGAAAATCCTGCGTTAGTCACGCAGCAGCGACACAGGATGGATGATTTGTTTATTCCAGAGTCTGTAATTTCACTGATTGATGCACTACAGCTGCAGAGCTGCTGAGACCGCATCCACATCCAGGTCCACGGAATAAAAACTCCAGAGAATTCATTTCCTGAACACTCCGAGCAGGCTGGTGTTTCCTTTAAAGTTAGGTGACCCCTGGTGGCCAAAAATATGATGAACTAAACTTTAAAAGGACCCCAGTGGAGCTCTGATGTCCTGGTTCAGGTGTGTTAGGTGTGTTTTTACCTTGGATACCCTCCTAAAGTGTCAGTCTGCTTTGCTTCCATACGACTACAAGCAGTGCACTGTGGGTATTCAAAAAGCTGAGCTGCTGCACTCTTCAACAGTAGTTATGGAGCTGACCTATGACCTAAACTTTCACTGACAGCTGTGCGTCCTCTTCGTGATGGCGGTCAGTCCACAGGACCCCGTTTGGTGTTGAGGAGCAGCTGCTGAGCTCATGAGACATGCGGGACTGGCGAGGAGCGGTGCAGGAGAACTGCTCCCTGCATCTGAGAGCAGCTCCATCTGCAGCGTCTTCACAGCCGTCAGCAGGATCTCACCTCCAACTGAATTATGAATTACATCTGGCTGTAATGGAGTCTGTTCAACTTTTACACTCCTCCAATCTTATATCCTTTGATGTCTGCCTTTAACCCCATCACCATCCCCACCCCCCACCCCCAACAGGCAAGTGCAAACGCCTGCCGCTCTGCTCACTCGAAGCTCCCCGCTGACAAGCCTATAGAGGTCAGGATCCTAATTCTAGGCTGTCAGGAATTATTAAAATGTATGCGTCTGTGGCATCATCTCAGGGTGTCAAAGACATCTGGTGACGGACGGCGAGGACTCGACTGCCTTTCAGTGTGAAGGCGATACTTGTGGGTGAGCAGGGGGATGATTAAGTGCACTTCTTCAGATAAAGGACTCGTCTCCTTATGACTCCATTTCCTGTACTGATGATTGTCAGGCTCTGGGTGATGGAGTGGAGGAGACAAAGCCATCAACAGAGAAATTAATGAATTCTGACTCCACTGCTGACACTCGTTTTTTTTTTAGTTCTCTTTTTTTATTATTATTTGTTTCTCACACCTGCAGCCTCAGACTGTCTGTCCTATAAGCAGATGATGTGGAAATCTTTTCTTATCTAATGTATATGTGAAGGGTTAACAGATACTTTAAGGTTAGCACGCACACGTCAGGCTGTCAGGATTCAGCTCACATTTTGATGCTGTGGAGTCAAATTAACAAGGCTGCAGTCATACAGGCAGCCATGTGGAGGGAAAGATCCATGCTCCTCGACTGGTTGGTGAGTGGTTGCTGCTCCGTGTGATTGCTTTGGTCGCTAGCAGCTTCCCCCATCTGCAATTTGCACAGAGGCCGCCGCCTGTCTGCAAACACTCGCCAACTATTCACTCAGCTGCCTGTAAAACCGTGTATGATAGAAACAGAAATGGTTGCCTTCAAAGTAAAAGTTGCAACTTTTGAAATTTGTTGGCTGAGGAACAACTTTTACTTTGAAGGCGAACATTCCCCTTTTCCTGTTTATCAGGTTTGACTTCGAGCAATCTGCCGGAGACCAGAGCAATCACAGGCACTACAAAGTGAAGTCAGCCTCCAGGAACGGCTCACCAGCCAATCAGGGAATTCACATTTTCCCCAACCAATGAGGCGGACGACTCTCGAGCGCAACGTCACACCGGACTGTGTTGAAGTTGTACTCTGATATCATTCTGATATCTAAGAATTGGCTTCATATGATAGATTAAAGTTTGACAGTTTTTTGTTGGTGGTTATTAAAATGAAAAGAACAATAAAAACAGAATAATAAGTGGACACATCATATGTATAAATAATAAAATGTGCTGCTGATGTTGCTGCCAGCTTCCTGTCATAACGCCTCGATGCTGCTGCTGCTTGTTTTGATGTTTGATTATGTTATTATTTGGATTATTTGTCAGCGGATGAATAAAATTCTGTTTTTGACCTGTTTCCTGTTTTGAAGTCTGTTTTTCTTCGTGTTTCAAATATAATCTCTTAATTTACTTATGCGATTAGAAACCTACACACCACCTTCCACAGCTCTCGGGGCCTTTGTGATTCGTGCAAAGGTTACATGGTTTGAGCTATTTCTGGTGATCCACAGCTCCATTTCTATTCATCCCTGTGGAATTTCCTTTTCTTGCCAGGAATGTTATTACCATATGTGAGGGTTTTGTTGCTCTTGCTGTTGCTGTCTTGGCATATGCTTGGGCAGTGTTACACAACATTTTGAGCTCTTTAAACTGGAGGGAAGTTCTCTAAGGTATCTCTAACTCTTACTGTTGTTGTTAGTGTCTACATTACCGCCATACCTACCGCTGTTGTTGAGTTTCTGTTTATTCTTGTTGTTTTCCTCGATGCCAGCAGAATGAAGTGTTTCCTGAAGAACTCCCCTCTGACAGCACTTTAGCTGGATTACATAAAAGGCCTGATTAAAATGCAGCACAGATGAGCAGATAAACACTTACATACATTAGGAAACGTTTGCTCTGACTCTTCATGCTCGAGTACCCGTGGCTCTCGGCGCCTAATGAATGAACCTCTCTGTTTTGTTTTTCCGACCTGCTGCCGGATGTCTTTCAGGGTTTGATGCCTACTTCACTTCGCGGACTCTGGAGAACAACAGGAGGAACGTGTGGTTTGCCGAGTACTGGGAGGAGAACTTCAACTGCAAACTGATGAGCTCCTCCAAGAAAGACGAGAGCAGCAGGAAGTGCACAGGTGAGGGTTTGTGCTGACTGTTTACCTGCAGATGCGTGTGGATGCAGAATAGAATAAACCGTCCTCACCTGAGATGGAGCCATCACAGGTGCAAAGCAGTGTGTCTGAATTTCTCTGTTACATAAATTTACTGAAGTAGTTTCAATGCAGCTCCATTTTTTCTTGCATTGATTTTCTGCATTCGTGCCCATCGTGTGCGACAGGTCTGCAGTTTGGACCCCCATTGATCATTGAAACCATGTACCCAGTGTTTCTTATTTATAATACTCTATATGATTGTTCTGAAAGTGTCTCAGCGTTCCTCAGAGACTCCAGCCCATTCATTTTAGAAAGCTCCCACACAGGGATTTATGCCAGTGAAGGTTTAAAAAGAAAGAAAGCACGACTAATAAAACAGCCAGCGGATCTGAATGTGATTCCTTGTTTTCTGGCTCGTTTTATGTTTCATCTTTTGGTGAAAGTAGTGAAACGGAGCTGCGGTCGGTGGTAGGTGATGGAAATAAACCTGTATGTGCTGATCGGAGCTGTGAGTAAAGGCTTGAAGTGGTTTCAGAATGGCTCGTGGCTGGTTTAGGATAACACTGAGATATTAATGCTTACAGAAACCTGCCTGCAGCTCTCTGCAGCCAACAGAAAGGTGCTCCTAAGAATGTACATTTATTGACTGTAGATGGTCTGAGGGCTCTTCCAGGAATGCTGACACTATTTTCCAGAGATCCGATTGGTCAGTATGTGGTTTTGTACCTGGTGATGATGGTTACAGCGGGTTAGGTCTGCAGCATCAGTTACGATGGAGATTTACCCCTGCATGAAACCTGAAAGCACAGGTATGATCTGCTATGATCTGACCGAGGTCAAGTTTCCTTTTAATCGTTGCTGTTGAAATGTTAAAATCTGTGCGGCGCAAATGCTGCAAAAACTGCAATCTGAGCACATAATGTCAGTATGGTGTGAAGGGTCTGTTAGGCCAGGCCTCTGTCAGATCTGCATTAAGAAGTTACCGTGTGACTCTTCTGCACTCTGACTCATGTCATTATTTCAGTGAACACTTCTGCTTGTTTTATTCAGCAGTGATTATTCAGATGAGGTCTTCGTTTAAATGGCTTCTTTTAATCTACTTTTGGGGCTTTTCTGAAAGTGTGACGATATTTAAGGTAATAGTTACACAGAAATATAGAAGTTCTGTGAGGCTTCGCAAACCTTTACTCAGCTATTTGTTTGGGTCTTTAAAGAAGGCAAATATTGGGGCGCAGTGGGTAGGTGCTCACCTCGCAAACAGAGGGTCGCTGATTTGAGTCCCTGTCTGAGCACATGCTGTTGTTGCGTCCCTGGGCAAGACACTTAACCACATTGCCTAAGTGTGAATGTGGTTGGTGGTGGTCGGAGGGGCCGTAGGCGTGAATTGGCAGCCGCGCTTCTGTCAGACTGCCCCAGGGCAGCTGTGGCTACATTAGCAGCTTACCACCACCAAGTATGATTGAGGTGTGAATGAATGGTGCACATAACTGTAAAGCACTTTGAGTACTGTGAAAGCGCTCTATAAGTCTAAGGCATTATATTATTAAATGTGAGGTAAACGTGTATGAAACCATGAATAAGATAGCTGGAGTAGATCAGCGTAAAGTTTGAATATTTCCCAAATCTGGGACCCATGCATGCTGCATGCATCAGGAGCAGGTGGTGGCATGTGTCAGTACTGGGCGGTACTGTGATTGGATTCGAGGTGCTCAGGTGGAGACAAGCCCCTCCATCTAATGAACTCTGTCGCTGCTTATTGACTCGTAGCTGTTCTTTGGGAAAATATTGCTATGTCTGCAATGCTAAACTGGACCTCACGAGCCTGTCAGGACCACGATCAATAAGGTATCGCCGTTAGTGACCCCGTATGATGGTGCGAACAGGTCTTGAACACTAATGAACCCGTTCTATTAGGCATATTGATCGAAGCCACAGGAGAACACATTATCTTGTCTGACTTACTTTTCTTTTCTGCTTCGCCTCGTTGCGTTCCTGTTACCTTTCATTTCCCACTCTGTTTGGCTGATTTTTAAAGACATGAACCGTCCCAGCTTCCTGCCATCCTTTTCCTTCACACATTACAATTCGAGCCATGGAGATGCTTGGATCATCTCCATCAACCGCCTCGTGTGCCGACCCGGGATGATCGACTCTGGAGAATTATCAGACACCAGCTAACGGCTTCATCTGTGACACGGCAGGAAAACTCACAGCTGCAAGGCGGTCAGAGGCATCGCTTTCCCGCACGTGGGAACACGTCAGAGGACGTGCTGCAGGTTTAGATGATTTCAGCAGGTCAGCCGCTGACCTCAGGGCTGCTGGCTTGGTCCCCACATCCTCCTGACCAGGAGTTAAAGTTGCCCTCTGCTGCCATCAGTGTGTGTGTGTGTGTGTGTGTGTTTTCTGCAGTTGTTTTTTTTGGTTTTTGTTCTACAGTTCAATGAAGATGCAAACAGTGTCTTGACTTAAATGTGCACATTTAATCTGCACACATTGCTGTTTATGTTATATGTTAAAGTTGTAACCATTAACCTCTATGGCAGCATGTCCAGCTCAAGCAGAGAAATGACCATTAAAAAAGAGTCGGGACGGGTAATGTCGAGAGAAAAAACTTTAATTAAAATCGATATCTTCATCACAGTAAACAAGAAAATTATTTTTCTCAACATTTTGATTAATTCTATTCTAAACATAACTGTCTTGCATGAGCTGTTATTGCAGGTTTTTTCCAGTGATTTTTTTCTCTTCATCACTTAATTTTGGAAAGATGTTTCCTCTTTTTTTTATTTATTTATTGAAGAATAGCATATTTTCATGGAGCAGAGGTTTAAACCTTTATCATGAGTGTTTTAATTATCGCAGTGAGATCCAGAAGCAGAGGCGCAGTGCAGCCCAGCTGAGCTGCTCCCTAACGTAACCTCGTTTGCAGTAGTTCCTTTGATGAGACATGTGGCTGTTTTCCTTCACTCACTCGTGTCTGGTTAAAACTGAGATGATGTTCAGCAGGACCCTGGCACCCACACGTTTCCTCCGGGGTGACCAGTTTTTTTTTTTGTCTTTTTTTTACAGCTCCGAACACGATGTTACTGCCATAACTGGGACAAATATTTGTGTTATTAACCCACTTATTCAAACTGCAGGGGAGTCGAGTTACAGAGCACTAAAATTAATGTGACATCTGCTTCATATAATTTCGTCCTGATGCCACAGACCTCCTCCAGATGAGGATTTTTTCCTCCGGTTTGAAATTACTGCAGCGTCTGACTTCAGTTCGGATGAGTAAAACTCAGCTGTGCTGCACAAACACTTCACTTTCCCACTTTTACAGACAGTGAACTAAGCACACCGCTCTTACTACAGAGGTTTGGTTTTGTCGGACGTTTGTTCAGCGGGCATCATGGGTAATGTAGGCACACCTCGGGCTCTGCTGCTTTGATGTTCACTGATCTTCTTCTCTGAATTGTTGTCCGGGTGAAATGTGGAGCCTGTCGACTGTTCCTCTGTCTCACCTGCTGCAGGACCTGCACCGCGCTCTCTGCTGTGATGTGTTCAGGAGCTCCTGTGGCACTAACAGGTGTTTGGAGGCCAACGGCCTGCGGTGTGGACAAGCTGCAGTTACGCTGTCAGGATAACATTGTACTCGCGGTGCCTCTGAAGGCTGCTGTGCTGATAAGATTATGCCAGCAGCTGCGATGGTTTGTGTGTGAGCGACAGAGGGATGCGAGGTGGTCATAGAGAGGGGACTCCTGTTCTGGAGATAACATTAAGCTCGGGGTCGCTTTGCCTCTGGCTGAGAAATATGGAGGGTTACAGAGAAGAGTCAGGCCTCGGGAGGATTTAAGAACAGAGATAGCACGATGCCATCAGCAGCTGCTGGGAGCTGCGTCCAAATGGCAGCAGATCCTCGGGGTAATAACTGGTGCTGTCAGTGCAGGGAGCTCGCTGATAACTGAGCTGAGAAGAGCCGCCTCACAGTGACTCCAGCTCAAAGTACAAACCGGCAGCAGGACTCGGGCCACATTACAGACTGCTGTTTTCTGGGCCTCTTCAAGCATGCACGCTATGGCAGGCCGTTTTACCATACGATCCGTTTCACCACACTTACATTCCAGATATCTGAAATTGGTTTATGACTAGACCTATTGGTAAATTAAGATATCTCTAATTGTATTTTGACTAGACAAAATATCTATTTGAGGTATCTCTAAATACATTCTGACTGGTAGAAATGACATCAGATTTACCTGTGAGTTGAATGGAGGCTTCAGTTCAAGATATCTACAATGAATTACTGACTATCTGAAACACATTTCAGATATCTACAATTAAATTATGACTAGTCATGAAGTTAATTTGAGATATCTCGCTTTTTGTTCTGACTAGTCATAATTCTAATTAAAGATATCTTAAATGTATATTTAGACAGGAGATATATAGTTTTAACTAGTGCACATTAAATTCTAGATATCTTCAAAGCAAATAATGACTAGGCAAAACTAAATTAGAGATATCTAGAACTGTAATTTTGACTAGTAAAAATTCCCTTTAAGATATCTCCAAATGAATTAGAGATATCTTGAATTATCCGGCTTTTATATTTAAGATATCTTAAATTAACTTTATGACTAGTCAGAATAACGTCACTGATATCTTGAATTATTCTGTCAAGTCAAAACGTCACAGATTTACAGAGCATATTGGCGGAAAGCTTGTTAAAACGGCCTGCCATAAAATCAGAGATTCTGTGCAGATTTTTTAAGCAGTCTTCAAGTACACGACTTTCACGTTCTCCACATATCCACCTCTTTCTTCGACAAGATGGCGTGGAGATGTCTGGCCTGCCGTCTGTCACCTGCTTACACTGGTGCTTTTTTCTACAAAAAATTCTGTCAGCACTCTGTTGGTTTATGATCGCCAAACTCTCTTGGGTGTTCGTATTCTGGCCGAAACAAAGTTTTCTTATGGCAATCAAGAAACCGTGCCGCTGGTTTTGTCAGAAGTTCCTGAGTTTCTTCGATGCGCTTTGGCTCTCCGGAGGAAACATTCCCGTTACCGTGGGAGACGTGGTGGGAGGCTGGTGAGGATGAAGGCCTACTTAGTACAATATACTGGGACAACTGAAAGATATCTGTTGTACCCTGTTTACAGAGTGCCTCATAACTGCTTTTCTTTTTGGACCCTGCTTACACCTGGCTGACACCTGTTGTTGACTCTGAAGGGCTGGTCCTGCTGCCACGGCCTTGCCGCCTCCGGTTTCGCCGTTCCAAGCGGTGGGGAGTGGATCTGGAAAATCTGCGGACCCTTCACCAGGATGTCTCCAGTGTTAACGTCCCGGCTCCACCGGTATCCGTGAGGTTTGGCCTGGTGAACGCTAGATCACTTTCAAATAAAACTTTTATTCTTAAGGATTTTTTCACCTCAGATGGACTTTCAGAGACACTTTCTCTGTGTGACAGAGACTTGGGTGAATGTTGGGGATTTCAGTGTCTTATCTGAACTTTTACTGCCTGGCTGTGACTATATTAATTGGTAGAATAGCGATGTTTTTTCGGAATATGTATAAATGTAAAGGCCCTTTCACACCGGATGCGTTGCGTAAAAACGACACGAAATTCCAAATCTTTTGGATGCAAACCTGTCGTGTAACCTTCATACACACCGGACACGTTGCATTTTTGCAAATAAATCGTCCTCATATAACGCACTGTGGAAAAAAAAAATGCAGCCACATCAAGTAATGATGTAATGAAGTCCTGATGTTTCTAAACGTGATAAGAAAGAAACAGATTCTGGGTTCATCCAACTCATAAGAAAGCAGCAGCAGCAGGGAGAGTTTCATGGTGTGATGCTGGAGTTGAAGCTGCATCACGGCCGCTTTTGTGCATATTTCATGACGTCAGTGGACAGTTTGAGCTCTTATTGGCAGAGTTGGGGTCACATGTGAGGAGGCAGAGGATAATATCAGAGAGCCGACTGACCCGGAGCAGCGTGTAGCTGTGTGTCTGAGGAAAAATAGTATGACTTTACTGCTCCTACATCACTGTTTATACAGTGCGTCGGTGTGCATTTTGAGCTATAAGCTCACGTGTTGCTAAATGCAGCGCTCTGACTGGTCAGATCTGTTTGTTCGCTTGCGAAAGTAAAATTGAACTTGATCCGAAAAAACAAATGCCGCAAAATCGTCCTGTGAAATGACGCAGTCGGTGTGAACGGCTGCATTAAGAACAGGTGAGTCCGAAAAATACTATGAACGCATGAAATATTCGCACGGTATTTACGCCTCCGGTGTGTAAAGGCCTTAAGTCGTTGCTCCCGACATCATCTTTCTCCAGCTTTGAAGTAAGTTCATTTGAATTGGGTCGTTCTTACCCTGTGATGTGTGCTATCATCTACAGGCCGCCTGGATATAATAAGGACTTTTTAAACGAATTTTCTGAACTGTTGGCAGAAATTATTCCTAAATATGACCAAGTCCTCATTATTGGAGATTTTAACATACATGTTTATTGTTCTGATGAACCGTTGGTTAAGGACTTATTAAATTTGATACATTCTTTTAATTTTATGCAATGGGTGTCTGGGCCCACTCAAGAATGTGGGCATACTCTGGACCTTGTTTTATCCAGTGGTCTGTCTATTTCTAACTCGTTGTTAAATGATGCTGTCTTTTGGGATCATAAGCTGGTGCTTTCTGACATTGCTAAATGAGTTTGAATCATCCCCTGTTCTGTTAACGTGTGGAGTACCACAGGGTTCAATTCTGGGACCTCTGTTATTTTCTTTGTATCTGCTTCCCCTCGGAACCATTCTCAGAAAGCATAAAATTGCTTTCCATTGCTATGCTGATAATACTCAGAATTATATGCCTTTGAAACGCAAGGAAGCCAACTCTATACAGACCCCAGCTGAGTGTCTTGATGATATTAAAGCATGGATGGCTCTAAATTTCTTGAATTTTAATAAAAAAAGACAGAGGTGATTGTCTTTGGCCTTAGCGTCCTGGGTGGATCTTCCCCCGTGGACGTGGGTTCATTATCACAATATGTAAAGCTATCTGTCACAAATTTGGGTTTTATTATGGACCAGAGTTTTAAATTGGAGATCAGATCAGTGCAGTGGTGAGATCTATCTTCTTTCATTTGGGGCAGCTGGCGAAAATAAAAAATGTGTTATCGAAGAAGCATTTTGAAGTAGTGGTCCATGCTTTTATTACCACTAGACTGGATTACTGCAATGCTTTATATGTTGGTGTTAGCCAGTCTGCTCTAGCCCATCTGCAACTGGTTCAAAATGCTGCTGCATACCCTATTGATGGGATCGCGAAAGAGAGAGCATATTACCACTGTTTTATCCTCACTGCACTGGCTGCCCGTGCATTTTAGAGTTCATTTTAAAATCCTTTTATTTGTTTTTAAGTCACTACATGGCCTTGCCCCACCTTATCTTTCCGAGTTGCTGCACTTACATACTCCTTCCCGGTCACTCAGATCAGCTGATCGGCTGTACCTGGATGTGCCGAGGACACAGCGGAGGCTCAGAGGAGATAGAGCCTTTGCTGTGGTAGCTCCCAAACTCTGGAACACTTTGCCATTAGACATTAAACAGGCCTCTTCATTGGCCAAGTTTAAGTCTGCTCTTAAGACACACTTATTTCATTTGGTCTGTTGATTAATATGAGCGTCTGTCTATTGAAATTGTTAATTTATTTATTTCTAGGATATGCTTACACGCAATATCTTAATTCAGATATCTAAAAACATAATTTTGACTAGTCATAATTATGTTTGAGATATCTTGAATTGTAATTACAGATGTGTGACCCGTCAAATGACGAATCCGGTGACGTCATTTGAGATATCTTGAAAGGAATTTTGACTCGTCAAAATGTAATTGAAGATATCTTAAATTACCATTCTGGATAGTCAAAATGCAGTTTTAGATATCTTAAATGTAATTACGGATAGTCAGACCAATTGGATTTTATGTTAAAACAGCCTGCCATATGCACGCACAGTTTGTCTGGCCAGCAGCCGCACAGAGCGTCATGCTCACCTTCTGATGACTAAATTTACATCACTTGGACCGAAGTGGACCCCCGTACCAGGTGTGAGCAGGTTGTTGAAATTCCAAACCTTTATCAGCTTCCAGTGCACCGATGCTCTGCCTGTGACGGGATTGTTCGGAAGCTGTACTGATCACGTGTCTCCGTCTTTCAGCCGTCCTCGACCACGCCACCGTGAGTTTTGCTCTCATTGCTGCTCATCCCGAGCTCCTCACTGGCCTGCTGATGGAGGTGAATGCTCTGAGTCACGCTGAACTGAACTGATGCAGGTTGTTTGCTGCATTTATTCCAGCCTCCCTGCATCATCCTTCAGCAGCTCAGCATTACTCCTGAAAACTGGATTCAGATTAAAGTCTCAGTTTTTCTGTTTTCTTTGCTGTAAAATATCGGCTGAGGCTGTAACGGCAAGGATATCACTTCACACTTTAGTGAACACAGCACGTCAGCAGCAGCTCCAGGTCTAAATACACTTTATTTTCTTCTGTTTTCATTCAGATCAATTGAGCACATAAGATGCAGCTGATGTGAAGACTTTCTGCTTTAATTTGACAGGTTAAACAAAAATTATTCCTTCTGCCTTTTTACCCCAGTCTTTTTACCCTGTTTTTAGAGGATTTAAAGCTTCATGGGCAGCTGCATAGAGCTGCTCCTTTATTGTTTCTTGAGCAGGTTAAAAGCTTGGAGATGATTCCATGTGTGGTATTTGTATTTGAAGAGGTTTCTGTGGGGTGTAAGGAACTCCCAGGGTTCAAACATCATTCATCACAACATCCAGTCAAGTGAGGAGGGAGGAAGACGTCTCAGTGTCCAAGTGAAGAGTTCACTGAGCCAATCCAGAGGGCTGAGGGCAAGCTGCCAACATTCATCAGCTTCAGACTGTAAAAAAGACCGAGCAGCTGGAACAGCAGCAGAATGATGAAGATCAGAGGATGGAGAAGGACTAGGACAGCTCATGATCTGAAGCAGGATGAACATGTTATTTTGCTAAAGCCTCAAACAGAGCAGTCAGAGAGAGAGAGAGAGCAGCGTCAGGAGCCCGGCACATGGCCAAGTCTTAACAAGAAGGAAAACAGACGAGCTCAGTAACACCAAAAGGCCTCAAAGCCAAAGATCCAAGGATCCTTTCCTTCATGTCCAAAAATGTCAAGAATTTCTGCAATCAACAGACACTTTCATTATTACAAAAGAGTCCAGAGGAATGTAGAAGACTCCAGAGGACTCTGAGCATTCCTCGGACACATGGAGCTAAGATTGACCTGCAGCAGAAAGGTGGGATTGAAAAAGCATGGAGAAGGACTGGCCTTGCACAATCAGAGTGATGCATGATGGTCACTGTCTGCTCACACCTTGAGATGACTGTTTGTTGTGATTTGGTGCTATATAAATAAAACTGAATTGAATTCAGCCAATGCAGCAAAGCTGACTACATGCTGCTTCGAAGTACAGATGGAGCCCAACCAACCAGAATCACAGCAGTCGTGATCCCGAGTGGTAAACACCCCAGCAATCAGGTGATCTCCTGTGAGCAGCACTTGGTGACAGTGGGAATGAAGAACTCCCTTTTCACAGGAAGAAACCTCCAACAGAGCCAGACTCAGGGAGGGGCAGCCATGTGGTTGGAGGGTAAGGGGAAGAGAAGAGGAAAAAGGAGAGCGCAGAGGGCAGACCAAAAAGTGTGGCGAGAGAAGCCAAAAGGTAATGACGTGCAGCGGTGGGAACATGGTGGGTGAAAAGAGGGGAGAAGAAATGCACGTGTTTAAGAGCAGAATAACACCTGAAACTGTGATGACACAAAGATACCTCACAGTGCAAGAATTAAATGACAAAATGAGGAAAATGGTCAGTTTTAGTTGATTAAAAGGCTAAAATTGTTCTCATCAAGAATCCCAAACCTCAAATATCATTCTAGTACTTATAACAACCCACAGTCCTTGAAGTTTAGCTGTACAATCAGGAGCAGATGATTTTTCATTGTGTTCACATATTTACACACATCAGGAGCCCCTAATGATGTCACCAGCGTGGCATCCCGTCGGTGTGTCTGTGATCTGGCATTAATGCCAATAAAGCTGTGATTCTTCTCCCAGCACAGCCTCCACTGTGAATGATGTCGGCGTCTTCTTGGGTCATCTGTGTGACCCTGTCTTCCTGACATGCAGACGAACTCCTTCCAACCTGCGTCTGAACAGTGAGGACAGGAAGGCGTCGCCTCCACGTGCATCATCATCTCACACGATGCTGCATTTCCCAGCAGTCATGGAGCTGCACAGACACTCGGTGGGACAGCAGCCCGGTTCCAGTTTGCGTGAGCGAGACGCAGTAACATTAAAGTGTTTCCAGCGCCGTCAGCAGAGGCTTGATCTTCATTAGGAACGAGGAGATGAAGGGAGGAGCAGTGAGATGATGCAGGCTCGGCTGCTGCTTGGCCTGGCTTTCATATTTTGAAGTCTTTCTCATGAAGACGAGATACCGTGGTGCAAACGAGCTCTTTGTAAAATCTGCAAGAAAGAAACACAAACCAGCAGCTACACCAGTGTGTGTGTGTGTGTGTGTCTGTGTGTCTGTGTGCAGATATACTGTAGTCTTTATGGCCAAGTTTCTGTTTCTGCTGTGCACATGTGCAGATATAATATTTAATGATAAAATAGAGAACAAATACATGAATGTGGATGAGAGGACAGTTAGGCTGAAGCAGAATGCAGTATTTACAGATTTGCTGAAGGGGCAGAACAGGAACAGATTCCACTGAAATGAGATCAGATTACTCGGTGGGATTATATTTGCATAAAGAGAGGCCTGCTGAGGCAGTCTCATTGTTCCTCGGGGAGATGATCCATGAGTGCAGAGGGATGCGGACTCGGAGCCTTTTACATTAACCTCTCCACAGATCACAATCCCACCTGTAACAACGAGAACACAAACACAGTGACAGCTGCAGCCTCAGCGGAATATGAAAATTTAAGGTGGCTAAAAAGCAAAATGCAGTTTTAAATGGGATCACCCATCATATGTAGTGATGAGTTCATCATCCTCAAATGGCTTAAAGTGGAATATTCCCGATCATCTTCTTATAAAAGCAGCAACAATGTGTTGACCTGTCCTCATTTCTTTATCTTAATAAGTATTATCATTTTCATTTCTTTGAGTTTGTAAAACTGTAACGAGCTTGAAGTCCATATTTGGTCTGATCACCGTTGTTCCTCATCACAATGTGAACTCTGAGGCAGCTTTTAAACTTGGTTCACTTTATGGACTCGGGTTAATCTGAGTGACGCAGTAATGTGAGCCGCTTCTCTTGAGTCACTCATTTTCATGTGAATAACAGCTGCCACCCAGGCAGCCACAGTGGCACCAAAAAACAGTCCATTAATGACCATGGGGGGGCATGCTGTTACACTCCTTCAGTAGAGTCCTCAAGTAGCCTGTAAGCATTCACATTTTAATAATAATATAACCATAGTTTATTATTTCTCTTACAGGGAAATATGCTACATTACTGTTCTATAACACTGCTGCTACTACTACTACCATAAAAAACAATAATGATAGCATGTGCATAAAATCATCCACATAATGAGCACCAACATATTTAAGTACTTAATTATTGGAATGTTTAACTTATTATTTTCTTAAATCACTGACTGGAGTGACATCAGTGAGCCGGTTCAATTGAACTACCTGGTGTGAGGTGTTTTTGGTAGGGCTGCTATGTCGCTGTCTGCGACTGTGTCTGTTTCCTCAGAGTTGTTTAAGGACACTCTGCACACCATGCTGAGATATACTGAGTTTGCAGCTCTTTGGGAATCACCTTGTTGGTGCAAGAACCCTATTTTATGCTGTCAAACTGAGTTATTCTTGGCATTTTTCATAGATTGAACTAAAGAAATGGGAACAGATGATGTTTCTGTGACAGGCTGCCAGTAACAAAGAGACTAAAGATACAAGTTAAAACAGGTTCTTTGCTCAGTCGTCTGTTATGGTTTATCCACTGAGTTTGGAGCCTTTTTATGCTTGAATGACTCATAGGTCAGAGTTAAGAAGCATCCCTCTGAAAATGGTCAGGTACAAGGACTGGACTGAAAATGAGTGAAAAAGCAGCCAATGTCCAAAGAAGAAATTTGGAAGACTTTCAGAAAGCTGAGAACTGTTGCTCAAGAGTACTTTAGAAATGACAAAAAAGTCTGAGTCCTTTGAACCAAAATAAAAAGAAGGTTGCTCAAGACTTTTGCACAGTACTGTACTGTATATGCAGCAGGTTCGGTGTAATTATTGAGACTACAATAAGTATTAAAGGACATGATCAGACCTGACATAAAGTCTCAGCTTTGACTGCATCCAGAAAGATGTTGGCATCAGAACTGAGATAAATCCAGAGGTATGTCTACCTGTTCTTGGATCATTGTCACCAGGTGACATCATGCTCTGTGTTCCACACCTGTTAATCAGTGTTTGCCTTTGTGTACCGCCCTACATCAGTCCTACCCTGTGAAGAACCAGAGGACTCCTGTCCGGGCCTTGTGGGTGTTGTGAGCAGTCAGTAATGTGCCTACAGTAGGTGCAGACAGACCCAAAGCTGGTGTGTTTTATTTCGCCCCCTTTTTTGTGGGTTACTGAGGACTCCTTGTCCAGTATGTTTTTCAACTTTGTTACTCCCAGCTTGTCATTTTTTCCAAACAAAGGTGTGTATGAGGGGTGTGCGTTAATCCAGAAAAGTAATTTTTTTAGTGCCTAAACCAAACAGAAGAAATCAGCACCACTGGCTGATACCACCACCTCGCCCCGCTCCTCTTGTGGACTTTGTGGGTCTCTGAAACGGGGCTGTTAACTCTCAGCAACCACTCCTACTGTGACTGGTGCGTTTTGGCACCCATGCCAGCTGTCACGGTGGCAATGGGCATCCTCATTTCTGTTTAAGAAAGACTGGAGTAGGCCCTGATCTGGACCCTCAGAGGAAGAGGAGGAGGAGGAGACACAGACCTGTCTGCCCAGGTGAGCCGAGGTTAAACGTATTGTTTGGAGGAGGGAAGGGTTAAATACATCACAGGAGATTATTGCTCCGGTTTATGCAGTCGACAGTGTCGGTTAATGAGCTCCCAGCGGACTGAGTGACATATTAGTGTGCACGTTCAGCACTGGCTGAGCCTTCCACGTCCCCACAGACCCAACAGTTAAAGCTGGAGTGTCACTCTCATTCAGTGGATTCAGGAAGTGGACCTGTATTTACTGTGTTGGTGATGGTATTTGAAAGAACTGCAAGTTTTTATTTCGGGGAATTATTCCAGCAGTAGCTGATTAAACTCCAGACTCATCCTGATTAAAGCTTCCATCTGCTTTTTAAACATTGTACTCCTTCTTTTAAATTAGTGTGAACAGGCCAGTGTTCACACTAATGTTCTTTAAATCTAACGAGCTGTTTTTACTTTGTTTTCTTTAATCCTACAGCAGTGAACTAGACTTCACTCACTTCGATTGATTTAAGAATGTGTTTTGATTTCAGTTTGCTGATGTTTGTAACTCAGAGTTATGAAAAGTGCTTGATCAATAAAGTTTATTATTGACTGATGTGTTTCACACATGATCGTCACTCTCACATTGCAGCAGGAAGTCCTGCAGGGCAGCTGCAGTTCCTCTGCAGTCCAGCAGAGGCGCCACAGTGAGTCAGTCCCCATAGACTCCCATGTTAAAACTTTACAGCAGAAACAACCATGTTTACAGCTGATACAGAAACTGCTTTGGTCTCTGTGCATAATTTACCCTTCATAACAGCTGGGGTTTTTTGGGGGGGTGTAGCAGGTATCTGTGGCTGTGCGATGCTCACATACTGTCGTTGGACGAGCGTGATAACAAAGCACTGGCTGATAACTTAACACTCCACCCTCATGTCCAAATATGGTGTCACGGTGGCTGCGTCCAGATTTTGTATGCAGTCGATGAAAACAACAGGACAGATTCATTTATCCCAGCATGCATTTCCAGTCAGCAATAAAGTTCGAAGCTTACTGAGAAATACATCTGAATGTCTTCTGTTAACGTTTCCCAACCTCCTCTTTCATTCAAACTTGGTTTAAAATTCAGTAGAAACAGGAAGTGACACATTGGGTCCATTCAAAACCTAAAACTTTATCTTGTTTTGCAAAGTAGAATTTGGTTTTAATTCAGATGAAAGCCATTTTTCATGGTTCATGTTTCCAGATGTGGCAGGTAAGCAGGTAAATGTAACATGATGTTGTGAGCCCTGCAGCTGCTTCACACAGAGTTAGCCTTTTGCTGCATGATGCTCGCTCCTCACAGTGAAACGTGATGCTGCAGTCTACCCCGCTGTCTCTGTGATTGTCTGAATTTATTTGCATGTTTGCCTCTCATTGTCATCACACACATCTAGGGAGCGTAATCATCACAGGAGCTCGAGCGTCCATGTTATTCTTTGGTAAACTTCCTGCTCTCAGTGGAAGCAAAAGTTTCAGAGAGAAGGTGAAACAACTGGAGATGAAAGTCAGACAGCTCACCTGAAGAAAGATTCTGCACGAGAAACCAGAGTTAGAGCGAAGAATTCATCCTGTGGGGAACATAAAGGCACCAGAATCACACCACAGTTTGTCTCTGTGTTAATATATAACAACTCATCAATAATACTGTATATTGTGTAAAAACCTCATGATTATTGGCTTCAGCTGAAGGAGACTCTTGTTCTGGTAAATAAAATATATGAATTATGCAGAAATGAACGACTGGAATTTGCTCCAGTTAGCTGAGGTGACTCCTAGGTCACGCCCCTAATAAACAGGTGAATTATCGACCCCCCCCCGTACAGCTGTTATGAAGGGAAATTATCCACAGAGACCAAAGCAGTTTCTGTATCAGGCTGTGAACATGTTTATTTCTGCTGTAAAGATTTAACATGGGAGTCTGTGGGGACTGACTCACTGTGGCACCTCTGCTGGACTGCAGAGGAACTGCAGGTTCACTTTTCAGTTTCGAAGGTTTGATGCTTGATGCTGTTTATGGATACAGCTTGCTAATCCAGCTAGCTAGCATTAGCTGGTACCTGTGCACTCCACCCTGTCCTGCAAATATGTCTGAAAAAACAGCATGGCGGTGATCAAAATGCTTATGTTGAAGCTTCAAAATGGAGTCCAGAAAGCAGTGGGTGATGGCGCCGTGGTTGTGTGCATCTTTTATTTACAGTCAGTTAATCCATTTTGACTCATTCTCATCAGCATCACAACTTCAGCACAAAAATCACACGGGCATCAGCAGATGCTGTCAGAAATGTTTTTTCTTTTGCAGACAAAGATGAAGAAGCTCAGACACAACAGTCAGCAGTGCCATGAGTTATCTGAGTGACCCTCTGTCTCCTTCAGGTCAGGAGCGCATCGGCATCGACTCCAAGTACGAGCAGGAGGGGAAGGTGCAGTTCGTGATTGATGCCGTGTATGCCATGGCCCACGCTCTCCACAACATGCAGCGTGACCTGTGTCCCGAGACCTCCGGCATCTGCCCCGAGATGGAGCTCGCCGGAGGAAAGAAACTGCTCAAGTACATCCGCAGTGTCAGCTTCAACGGTGAGTGGACTGATGGCCGTGTCCTTCTGCAGCACATAAAGGCTGATTGTACAACATATATCTGCGCTTTGAGCTCCAAGGCCAACGGACACATGAGAAAAATACTGAATTCAATCCTTCGTGAAAACACCCCTGGTTATAAATGGCTGTAAAACTGACTCATAAACTTCCTTTTCATCAGTTTTTCTTTTTATTCTCCATTATAACCCTCTCTTCTTACAGGGAGATATTTGATATGGGGCTTTAACCTTTTCTCTTTTTAATGAGATCCAATGAAAACACAATGCTGACTGTGCACATGGAGCAGGTGAGAGCGGATAGATTTTAAATCATAGTTCATAAATGACAGAATAACGACACAGACTCGACCCGGAGCTCAAAGTAAATGAATGTCAAGAAATGTATTGTGATATTGAACAATTAAAAAATATATAATCAAAGACACAAAAATGTTCCTGTTTCTTCAACACAGACCTTTTTGTTTCTGGATGGGAGGGGCCAACAGGGAAAGTCAGCTGACTCCTTCCATCACTGCAGCCCTGAGCTCTTCTAGTTCATTCCATATAGGAAGGAAACCCCATCAAAGGCACAGCACATCCAAGTGAACCATGGCCGGTAAAACATGACTCCTTAAAGAATCCCATTTAAATTCAGTTTAGATCAAATCTGAAAGGCTGCCAAACATGCAGCTTCATAAGCTCTCAATACGACGTCCTCGTTCTCTGTAAAAGTTGTGGCTTTTTAAAACGTGTTGGCTGCAGCCATGTGGCTCAACTTTTATTTTGAAGGTGAATATTTTTCATTTCTGGTTTTCAGTATTTCACAGTCCCCTGCTGTCTGACACAAACACGCTTTTTAACCCGTGTTTACTTTTGGGATCTGGTCCCTGTAGTCCTGCTGAGAGTAAATTCATCCTTTGCTTCATCTCTCCGGTTTGCAGTGTGCCGACTGACTGCACGTAAAAGCTGCAGAGACATCAGCAGAGGGAGCAGTTAAAGTTCATTCTCACTGAGGCTGAGATCAGTTCACTGTCCTGTAGAAGATCTGAGGGACAAACATCTGATCCCATAAAACTGACATACAGACGTCAGACTTTCTGATCCTGTGCGAAGAAAGCAAGAAATACATCTTCCTGTACCAGTGACATCTTCATCCACTCATCTTTTTAGCGTGCTGCTGTGCTCCGAGCACCAAAAGCTCTTCAGTCATCATGCTCGTCCTCTCTGCACGTCTTTAAGCTCAGTGTTTGGAGCTACAGCCCACAGGCTCATGGGTTCAGGGAAGAATCCCTCTAAGTGTGGACCTGAAGCTGAGTTTCAGGACTTTTCACAGCGAATAATCCACAGCGGCAGGTTAATGACTGACCTCGTGCTGTGGATGGATCATCTCACACCTTCTCTGGGCTGAAGTTTGCACCATTTTGGCATCTTCTTGCTGTCATATGGTGGCGTTTGCCTTCAATATGAACTTTTACTGAGAACAGTTTCACCCTCGTCCTCCCCCTTCCCTGTGCTCATGAGTTTATATTAACCACAGCTCTGCAGTTAGACATCACTAGTCCACCTTCACTAACCATCCAACCTTTGCTGATATTTAGTTTTTCATCTTCAGTTCCTTCCAAAGTTCCAGCAGAGCTGTTTGTTTGAGGTTTTTAGAAATCCTTCAGTCACAATGTGGTGGATCATCTTTAGTCAGCTAACTTGCTGTCTGAATCCTATCGTTCATGGACTTCATTGGAACAGCTGGAGAACAGCTGGAGAACAGCTGGAGAACAGCCACACGGATCATGTTACTGCAGCTGAAGGAGTCTTTGGCTGCTTCTGACCGTTTTTGAGTTTGATTTTAGGATGTGAAGCGGGATTTGGTGCATGTTCGTAACAAAGTTTAAGGATTCAAATATGAAACACGTCCTGAGCAATTGTGTAAATATTACATTATTCAGTTTTCATAATGAGCCATTTGTAATTTAACCCGTGGCATTCATCATCATATTAATCTGCATGCTGTTACAGATTTAATGCCTGAGTCGGAGCCCCACAGAGATTCTTTTATCAGGTAATTAGCAAAGCTGCACTGAGCTGATTTCTGATGAAAGGCGTCTGAACTGCTCGTGCACTTCATGAAGAGGAGAGCGGAGCGTTGAGGCCTCAGCGTTTCTGCAGCTGCTCAGTTCGTGTCGGTCTTCGGGAACCCATCGGATCTGCGACACTGAACTCGATCTGATCGCAGCAAATTAAGAAATCGATGGTTAAAAAATAAAGATTCACACTTTCCATTTTCTACCAGACGGACATTTTCTTTCAATTGTTTTTCGTTTTTCAGCGTCTTACTGAAGCAAACGTGAGCCAAATATCGACTGAGAGACAGAATCCATTTTCTGTCCTGAGGCCGGCCTCGTGGTTCCCATTAACCCGAGTATTGATCTGAGGCAGTTGTCCGGTGACAGTGGGAATAACTAACTAAGCTGCGGACAGCAAACGCTTTCAGACAGCTGCCACCAACAACAGTCAGCACTTCCTGATGTTTTTTCACATTAGAAGCCCATCCTAAAATGCACAAGGCTGCAGGACATTTACTGTGAAACTCCTGGAGGAAGTGAGGAGGTTGTTATTGCACTGGTGGACTGGAGCTACATCCACCGGATTGTGCCAGCACAGGTTTGACACCTGCTGCAGATAGTGAAGACATTCAGGAGGATATTCCTCACTTCCTCCGACTGAGGAAAGAAAATAAAAGCAGTCACAGCTCGAACATGATCCTGATATCCAAAAGTATACGGACTGTTTCTTAAACAGCACTTTCCTACCCGAGCACTCAAAGTGGTTTATACAGCATGCCTCATTCACACATCCATACACGCACTCACTTTCCAATGAACACATCAGGAGCAACTTGGCGTTCACTGTTTTGCCAAAGATACACTTTAGCATGCAGACTGGAGCAGCCGGGGTTCGAACCACCACTGCTCCACCCCCTGAGCCACAGCCACCCACAAAAAAGGAGACTTTTCCTTTGCTCTAACTTGTTCCGAGCAGCCGCCTCTCCCACATAGTGGTACGATCCCTGAAAGTTTACCCAGAATGCACGTTAAGTTTCCTCCAGTGAATCATCAGAAACAGACCAAACATCCAGGGTCCCAACACTGTTCCTGCTGCTGTGCATCGCAGACAGGCTGATGCAGTTTATTCAGACTGATGCTTGGTTACAGAAAAAGTTAAGAACAGAGTTTATCATCAGGCCCTTTCATTGGGTGTAAAATGATTTGGTTGCACTTTTAACAGAAATGTGTTTTTCAGCCCTGAAATTTTCATGTGGATATCTGCTGAATATCTGCTGAACTGATGAAGTTATCAGGGCTCAACAATGCTTGAAAAAGAGTTAAAAAGCACCAAATTTGGACTCTGTGTGAACTGGGAGGGTCTGAAACACTGCAAATATTCAAAGGTCAAATTTGCATGATTTCATTAAATATACTGAAGTTATGATTCTGAGGCTTTTGGTGGGAAATAAATCTTCATAACTTAACTCTAAACAAAGCTTTTATTGTCAAAGGTTTGTCCGACCTTGTGAGAAACTGATTTTCAGTGGCTGAATCCTCTGTTTGTGAATCCACATTATTAGAGGGAGAAACCATGAAGATGGTCAAACAGCAGAGATGGAGCTCAGGCAAAGAGACTATGAAGCATTCATAAAGCTCAGTTATAGCAGGTGAATGTACAAACTTACTGCGGTGGTTAGGAAGGTAAACACCCGGAAGTAACTGAAGCTGACTCAAAGGTCAAAGCAAACTCATTTCTGCTGAGTTTTTCATGTTTTTACTGATCCTTCAGGGGGGTTCATTTGTAATAATAACACCTTAGACTTATATAGCGCTTTTCAAGGTACTCAAAGTGCTTTACAATTCTGTGCACCATTCATTCACACCTGGTGGTGGTAAGCTACCAATGTAGCCACAGCTGCGCTCTCTGACAGAAGCATGGCTGCCAATTCGCACCTATGGCCCCTCCAACCACATTCACACTTATGCAATGTGGGTTAAGCACCTTGCCCCGTGACACAATGACAGCATGCGCTCAGACAGGGACTCAAACCAGCGACCCTCCGGTTGCGAGGCGAGCACCTAGCCGCTGCACCACTGTAGGAGGAGTGTGCAGGAGCAGTGCAACATAAAAAATAATGATATCATTTGAGGTTTTTAAGGTTTTTCTCAGAGGAGTGCTGCTAGCATCAGGCTTTCACTTGAAGAATCAGGCTACATCACCATCCTGTGTGTGTGGGTGTGTGTGTGCGTGCATGAATACGTACATGCGTGGGTGTGTGTTGCCTTTGAGCAACATCTCCTGCAGTGAAACTCTCAGTAAATCCGTCCACTTTGTCTTGAGCATCACCTGAAACCTGATGCAGCAACTCTGCTGGGTTCACATTGAATCAGAGCGCTGGAGAGCAGAGGCAGGTTCAGATTCACACCTTTGAACTCACAGTCCTCCTCCCCCTCCTCTTCCTCCTCCTCCTCCTTCTCTGCCTCCTCCGCCTCCTTCTACTTCTCCGCCTCTTTCTCCTCCCCCTCTTCCTCATCCTCCGCCACCTCTGCTCTGGGAGATGCCTCCTGATGTTTCCATGTTAGATTCCCCTCAGACTGGATGACTTCTGGGTGAAGATTTCGGGACCTGCAGCTTCACCTTTCACAGACACTCAGAAACACTTGGAGGGACTTTTTTCAAATTGTACACAAACGCTTATTTGAACTCAAGGATGATTAGATTAGAAAGGTCACTGTGCCACTTGCAGGTTTGTGAAGCTGAACTTTGACCCTTTGAACATTAACATCGGAACATGGAGCCAGGGAGGAGATAGCTAATGCTAATTTTGGTTAGCAGTAAACATGGAGGCAGAGAGGGCATATCCTTATACAGTCATCTCAAGCACACAGAAGCTCCACCCACCTCTCATTTAAACCTTCTATTTGTGAGGAACAGCCAATCAAAAGAAGGTTGCCTTAAAGGGGAGGGGCTAAAATTGCTTGCTCAGCAGGCCTGCACTGAGGCCCACTATCAGATACAGGAGGATTATTCTGAACTGTGAAGCATGCAAAGCTTTTCTCAGAGAGTGCGAGAACAGAAACACTGAGGTGCAAATGAGCAGATCAGGTCCACTTTAGGTGATGTTCTGCAGCCGTCTTGTGAAGCTTACTTTAAGGCAGCACCTTTGTGCGTGTTGCCCCCCTTTTACGGCTCCTTTTAGTGTGATTTCCTGGGAAGGAAACAGTAACTATCTTAGGGTAGGTGCTACTGAGCAACCTTGGAAAAACTGCCACATGGCAGAGCAGATGCAGGATGTAGAATTTACTTTCTGCATTTTTGTTGTTCTGTTGTTGAGAAATTATGACCTTACTTAACTAGTTTTGCAAATTCCACAGTGGATGGAAACGAAGAGGCTGAAAGGGCCAATTAGGGCTCATTTGTATAAACGTTGGCACCACCTTGCACCTCGCCCAAGGTCCACATGGACAGGAAAGGTGATTCTTCGGAGCTTCAGAGCTTATTTTGGTGACATTTGAAGGACCAACAGCATCTCAGTATAACTGGCAGAAGGTTTCTAACCACTGTTTTACTGCACAGTTTAACACTGAAATTTCCAGCATTTCCAGTTTGTTTCATAAAGCGAATCAATGAAAACGAAATGAAAAAGAAAGTTTCACATTTAGTTCCTGAAGATGCAGAAGAACACAGAGAGGATCCATTCTTACCCTCGATGGCACTTACTTTGCCTGTATTATGCAGCTGCTTCTCATGATGCATTCATCCCACCACAGACAGATTTATACATGGACCCATGCTCTTATGGTCTCCATGAATAATACTTCATGCACTTCTGGCTGATTTACAGCTCATATTATGACTTTATTCAAAATAAAGATGTGATTAATGGAAATTGTGACAGAATATTCAACAGAAAATTTTCAAAAAGCAGTTAGCGATGGTGTCAGTGGAGACTTTAAGCTCCAGCGAGAGGAAAAAAATCTGAATAAAGAAGCTGCACATTTACTAAACGTGACAATATCTGCGTATTCTACATACTTCACAGTGAGATGCTGCAGTGATCTCTCCTCCGTCTGCCAGCCTTTTCCTGCTCTTTTCAGTTGCCCCTAAATTTAATACGGACGTGAAAGAAACTCAAAAAGCACGATGAGCTAACGCAAATAAAGCGAGAGAAAAAAAGACACAACCAAGCATCACCGTCCTGCAATAACTCACCTGTTTAAAGTTTGCATTATTAGGGGCGTGGCATTTTTGACTGACAGGTGGATGGTGACACAGGCGGCTGTAGCTGCTAGCTGTCTGCCAGGCTTCACCTTAGCTAACTGAAGTCTTTGAATTGGACCTCTGGACCGTGTTTGTGCTGTTGGAGCCTTTTGGATTATCTGACCAAAAATAATTGCTGAGTGAAATTCTGGGATTTGGTTTGGATGTTACTGATTAGCGGATAGCTGTGTGTGTGTGATGTTCCCATGCAGTCTGTGGATGCAGCTGGATAACCAAACTATCAAGTATCAGCTCATAATTGAGCACTCCACCTTCTGGTGTAAAAGCACCAATAAGCCATAACATTATGAGCACTGACGGGTGAAGTGGATAACACCGATTATCTCTTCATCATGGGGTACGGATGTGGGGAGTGAAGGCTGGCCGATCCCACAGATGAGCTACTGTAGATCAGAATGCTGAAAGAGTTCATCTGCTTCTGATAGAAAGGTGTCACAATACACAGAGCATCACAGTTTGTTGTGTATGAGGCTGCATAGCTGCAGACCAGTCAGGGTGCCCATGCTGACCACTGTGCACTGCTAAAAGCACCGACAATGGGCATCAGAACTGGACCACAGAGCAATGGAAGAAGGTGGCCTGGTCTGCGGAATCATGCTTTCTTCTATATCATGTGGATGGCCGGGTGTGTGTGCGTCGTATACCTGGGGAACACCTGGCACCAGGATGCACAATGGGAAGAAGGCGAGCCAGTGGAGGCAGTGTGATGCTTTGGGCAATGTTCTGCTGGGAAGCCTAGTTGCTCTCTCCCAGAATGCTGTGTTCCTTCCATTGAGGTCAGGACACAGGAGGGAGTTACACATTCTTTCAGACAAACAACCTGACACAGCACACAGCATCTCTACTGGCAGTTATGCATGGCAAAAAGCATAACGATTATAACACTCATAGACTTTTTCCAACAACCACCTACCTCAGCATTGTTGCAGACCATGTACACCCTTTCATGGAAACAGTATTCCCTGATGGCCTCTTTCAGCAGGATAATGCTCCCTGCCACGAAGCAAACATGAGGAGAGCAACAATAGGAATACTAATATGACAGATTAGTCAGCTGCTGGTTAGCTCAGTCACAGCTCCACTACAACCAAAAGAAGAAGATGGAGATCACTGTGATCAGAGCTGAGTGTGTCCCAGGTTAGTGATGTGACTGACAGCAGACATTTTCTGCCCTTTGAGCCTTCTGCAGCAGGAATTAAAATTTAAGGAGGTCCAGTTAAAGAACATTTCCTCAAACAAAGGTCTGCAAGTTCCACAACCATTATAATTCAATGCAGTATATTTTGAAGTGCCTAATAGTTTTATCAGTGTCTGGATGCAGTCAACCAAGTGTCGAATTAATGAAAGAAAGTACAATTCAGCATATTTATTATTAATTTTTAATGACCTGGAGGGTACTATAATGATAAAATAATAAATATTTTCATGTTTCAGGTAAAATAAGGTTTGTATTTTTCAAAAGTAAAAAAGACTTTTGGAAAATGTACTCAAATAAAGTACTTAATTCAAAAAATTTAAAATTAATTCCTTAATTTCAAACCTCAGACATGTCAGAGCTCGTGTGCATTAGAGAACGTAAACACATGGCGTCACTACAGCATCGCTATTGTGATATGACATTCTATCATGTAAAAATTTATGCTGCTTGATAGACTTTGATGAGTGATGATAATAACTCATTACTTGGCTTATCTTATCTTATCTGATCCCAATAAAAGTTGTTATACACATTAACGCCTCAGCCACACAGGCCTAGAGGTTGCTGCTGGTTGCTAGAATGAAACTGGCTGCAGAGTTAAATGGTGCCTCACCAAAAACCTCCGTGTGATTGCTTTGTTACTAGCAGTTTGTATGGAAGACACTGATGTGTCTGCAGACACAAACTGCTCAAAGCCAATCGTGAAACTGCAGGAAGTGCAACACAAACCAGGAACACAGAAGTTTCAAAGTAAAAGTTGTGCCTTCCAGCTGCAAACAAAAGGCAGCTTGGAGAGTAGTTAGTGAGTGTTTGCAGACAACTTGGTGTCTTCCATGGAAACTAGAGGCAACTGCAGCAATCTGGTAGCAACCAAAGCAACAACAAGGAGGTTTTTGGTGTATCATCTTTTTTGTGACCGATTGCATGTACTGACAATCCGCAACTTCCAGCAATCACTCGCCAACTGGTCTGTGAATACACATATTCCTTTCTTGTTGGAATCGCATGCTTTACCTCCATCTGCATATTCCATCTGGGTTTGCTTTGGTAACATGCGGCAGTGTGGGTACTCGCGCCATTTTGAAAGCAGAAGTCAGATTTTTGGCATTTGTGTCTGAATTTGGTTTCTGAATATCTACTTACACTCATTTTAAACTTGTCTCACTTGGCTGCACTGTAGGACCACCATCTTCTGTGCTCACACAGGGCGTACCTGGTATTATTGGTAGTACTGTCGACCACTTCAGATCCGTGTCTGCTGCTGTGTTCTTTTACTGTCTTGTAATCCTGTTTCAGTTGTTTCATTTCTTGTCTGTGTTGGTTCTCACGGTGTGGGTGACCCTGTGAGAGAAACAAATGATAAGGTTTTTCGTATATTGTTTTGACGGTTAAACTCTTGCCCCTTTGCCTGGATTTTACTGTCAGTCCATTCCGTTTCGCTGACCGTTCGAGCCTCTGTTTGTCCTCCACAGGAAGTGCTGGCACGTCGGTGACATTCAACCGTAACGGTGACGCTCCTGGACGCTACGACTTGTTCCAGTACCAGTGGAACAACGTGACCGGGCCAGGCTACCGTGTGATTGGACAGTGGACGGAGACACTGCAACTCAACGTGAGTCTAAATTATTGAAGATCAGCTGCTGTAGATCTGCACTGAACTGAACTGCAGCAGATTGGTCGAGCTGGTTTCTTACTGATAGTTTCCTCGCATCTCATTGGTTTACTTTTCCAAACCAATCAGCAAATCACTGTAAACCCTCTGACAAATACCTCTAAAGGAAAGAGACCAGTGTCCTCTCTGAGGTGCAGTTAAGTAAACTCTGATGGAAGTCAGTTTGAAGGACTCGCCGCTTTAATTGTGGGATTTACTCACTGTACAAACTGTGATTTTGTAGAGTAGTAATTTCTTTACCCGTGAGCTCACAGGTCATTTAAATGACTGAGGCTTCTGTGTGAGGGGGGGTCACAGGAAACTGCTGCACAGCGACCTCTCACAGGTTAATCCAGCACGTTTTTGGCACAGATTGAACAGAAAACAGCATCATTTGTACTGAAAGGAGGTCCATGAAAATGCAGACAGGTGTAAATACAGAGACCCTGCCTTCACTAATTACATGTGATGCGGTGCACTGATAACTGAGAACACCACAAACACCCCCTGACTTACTGAGGGTGAGATTTGCAGAATGTGCATCTGACGGTGTGGATAAATCCCCCCAGCGTCCTGGCTGTTTTCCATCTGACTCAGGCTGGGACTCGCTGCAGGATTAGTCGGCCAGTTTACACCAGATTTGGCCCTGCATACAGTTGCTAATTGGAGGCTTGGTCAGCACTGATAGGCAGAGGAGATTATCTGATGGTGTGAGTGGTTTACAAATTTATTAGGCTGTTTAATTCAGTCAAATGGAGCTCGATAAAGCAGAGGAGATACAGCAAAACAAAGAGGGTGAGGAGCAGATTTCAGACCTGCTTACTCTGATTACAGTTCTGCACCCATGCAGCCTCTGAATGTTTCTTCTGTTGAAGGTACTGATGTAAGAGCTGGATTCTGACAACTTTCCTTAATGAAAAGCGCTCACTGAGAGCGTGAAACAAAGATTTCCTGCGTGCTCGCTCAGGCACAGTTCTTGAAAATGACTGGATTTGTTTGAGGAAAGGATGGTGGTCTGGGTTAACCTATGCTGCTTCACAACAGTGAGTATTCACTATGAAAAGTTGCAAGCGTTGTATCATAACCCAGTGCGCTCGGTCACCTGAGGCCACTGACATGTTCCACTGGCCTTTCCAAATGGGATCATATCAGCAGCTTTATCATTCTGAAATATCAGTCATGTTGAGTTAGCACTGCATAAACACTGCCCGTCCTGGTGCTTATTAATACTTAAGTAAAGACCAGTTTGGTTGTTATTATCCATCCCCAGAAGAAAATTTACCATCGACCCAAAACATGAATGATTTCTTTTCCCTCTCGCTCGTCTGTTTGTTTGCATGTGTCACACTTTTCATGTGGTGTTTTCAGCAGGTAAACAGGAAGCAAGTAGCTCCTCTTCTTCCTCTGCATTCAGGGCCACATCTCTGCTTCTTCACAACACTAAATTATTCACCTCCATAGCCCCCGGTGTGCCAGATGTGGCAGAGCAATTGCCATTATTCCCCCCATTATTGCTTCGTTCTCTCCATCCTTATGATTCCTTTGTGTTTGTAATGTGTTACTCTTCATGCTATGAAGGGGTGCTATTACTGAAACTATATGTTCAAGCATGACATATGATTCAGAACACACAGTTTCACGTGGAAGCATGAAAGAGTAATCAGCACATGGGAGACTGGTAACAGCGTCATAGAAGAAGAAGAGTGTGGATCCTGAAGCTTCTGCTGAGTGCATGTATGGATGAATTGTCCAAAAGTGTCAGTCCATTATGCGCGCATAGAAAACCAGAGGCGGGAGTTTTACTCGACTTCCTTTGACTGGGAGAACCGTGGAGATCATTTTCTTCCCCCTCCTCTCTGGCTGTAGTTTCCCTGCTGGCACGAGGCTCTGCTGCAGCTTAACGGGTCAATCAGGCTGTGGTTCGGTCTGATGGGTCTCTGTCAGGGTTTACATGGACATAATCTGCACCAGGACGACTCTCTCAGTCTGTGCTGGAATCCACCCAGGACCAGTCTGCAAAGTTTGCAGCAAAAAGTGTTCAGAGCTAATCACATTGAATTGAATTCAAACACAGATGTGTGTTTCTGCTTTCACTGAGTGAATCAGCAGCACTTACAAATGAGCTTCCTTAAATATGCTTTCCCAATAGTGGTATTTCTGAAATGTTTCAGCCACAGACATCAGAAATCTGCATGTGTCTTACCTGGATGGATCTCAGTTGGCTGATGATTTCTATGTTGCTCACAGCTGCTTTAACTCCTCACAGAGCAGCACCCACTAAAACCAAACTATCAGCATAGTAATCACTGATTATTGATTGCAGTCACTGCACCATCTCTAGTGTTTTCATGAGAGGTTTTCAGCTGAAGTGGTTCTGATTCTGGGCAAAATAAAGATCTTTAAAGCCTCAATCAGCTTCTGGAAGTCACCGCTTAAGTCTCTATCAGCCAACAGAGGTTCCTCATGGATCAGTTATGGGTCCTCTTTAATTTATCTGTTTATAGTTATTTTATTTAGCAGGGACAGTACCAAATACATAGATTGTACCAGAAATAGCTAAAAGCTGTAATACACATCTCCAGGTGCTTTGTGTTGTTTTAGCTAATTATGGGCCAATCTCCAACCTTCCTTTTCTCTCCAAAATCCTTGAAAGAGTAGTTGTAAAACAGCTAACTGATCATCTGCAGAGGAACGGTTTATTTGAAGAGTTTCAGTCAGGTTTCAGAATTCATCACAGTACAGAAACAGCATTAGTGAAGGTTACAAATGATCTTCTTACAGCCTCTGACAGTGGACTCATCTCTGTGCTTGTCCTGTTGGACCTCAGTGCAGCTTTGATACTGTTGATCATAACATTTTATTACAGAGATTAGAGCATGCCATAGGTATTAAAGGTACTGCACTGAAGTGGTTTGAATCATATTTATCTAACAGACTCCAATTTGTTCATGTAAATGGGGAGTCGTCTTCACACACTAAGGTTAAATATGGAGTTCCACAGGGTCCTGTGCTAAGACCAATTTTATTTAAATTATACATGCTTCCCTTAGGCCACATGTGTCAGGCTCAAGGCCCGCGGGCCACATCCGGCCCGCGATATAATTTTATGATTTTGAGATGATTTCATATAGCTATGATAAATGGCTCGCTGGTAAATAGCGCTTCCCAGCACTTATATTACAAATCCCACAATGCACTGCAACAGCTGCCATGCAGACCAATACTTGTGCACTTCAGTATTGCCAGTGACACACTGATCAGTGATCAGCGGATAAAAACATCGGTCAGCACTTTTTCCAGTGACGTATAAGCTAGCCTTGCAAATTTTCATCAGCTTGAAATGTTTTCATTTTTCCTTATTTTTGAAGAAAATTATAGTTTTATATTTTATTTAATGTGTTGAGGAAAGTTTTGCTGTATTCTGGCCATTCAAATTCATATTGCTGATTAAAATTATTTTTAATCCTGTTTTGCCCATGACTTAGACTGCGTCTTCAATTTTGGCCCATCCTGTTAATGAGATTGATATCCCTGCCTTAGGCAGTATTATTAGAAAGCATTGAATAAATTTTCATTGTTCTGTAGATGATACTCAGCTTCTCTTCATTGGCTCCCTGTTAAATCTAGAGTAGAATTTAAAATCCTTCTCCTCACACACAAGGTCTTGAATAATCAGGCCCCATCTTATCTCAAAGACCTAATAGTACCGTATCACCCCAATAGAGCACTTTGCTCTCAGACTGCTGGCTTACTTGTGGTTCCTAGGATACTTAAGAGTAGAATGGGAGGCAGATGACTGCCCCTCCCTGAGCCTGGTTCTGCCAGAGGTTTCTTCCTGTTAAAAGGGAGTTTTGCCTTCCCACTATCGCCAAATACTTGCTCATAGGGGGTCGTTTTGACTGTTGGGTTTTCTCTGTAATTATTGTAGGGTCCTTACTTACAACATAAAGCACCTTGAGGAGACTGTTTGTTGTGATTTGGTGCTATATAAATAAAACTGAATTGAATTGAATTGAATTGTTAAAGAGGAGATTACAGATTACAACGTAGAAATCAGTTGTTGAAAATCAAACTTGACACATAACTGCACTTTGACAAAGGGGCCATACCCCTAATAATGCCAACTTTAAGCCTTAATATAAACAGGTGATTTTTAAAAATACTCTCCTCCCGCACAGCTGTTAAGAAGGCAGAAATTAGCTCCAGAGACCAAAGCAGCTTCTGTATCAGTAAACATGTTTAATCCTGCTGGGAAGCTGGTTTTTGGTGCTTCAGAGTTGGTTTAGTTTTTCAGCAGCAGATGTTGGAGTTTGGATGTTACGTCTCACGTTGGTCTGCATTGCAAAAAAGCTGAGTATATTCCATTAAGAATAATAGCTTTGTAAAAGCAGGATGGTGTGGATGTTTGGCTGGAATAAGAGAATAAAGGCAGAATGACAGAATGATGTCACCCCGAAAAAAGCCTTGGACTGAGAGAAGTGGAAACAGCAAACCCTTGACGGAGCGGGAAGCACAGCAGGAAAGCAGGAAAGGCTCTGACACACATTTAAATGTAAGTCTGATACTCAGACCAAAGGAAGCAGCAGTCAGAGTGTGAGTGGGTAATCAGTGGGAGGAGTGAAACCATCACAGTCCTCCTCTCAAAGCCTTTCAGACCTGTTCGGTTTGTCTGCTCCACATCTCTCCATCAGCGAGGAGGAGGCCTGCGAGGGATTTTTCTCCCAGAGATCAGGGTCACATTTCATTACTCCTAATGAGGCTTAGCAGCCATCAGGATCGGTGCTCTCTGCTTTGAGACATGAAAGACGAGTTCAGAGACTCTGCAGTCGCTACAGATAAGGAGAGACGCCATCGTCTCTCCGGCTGCTGCTGCCGGCTCCAATTCACCTTTTTAATTGTTGAGCACTTTCCCCAGAGACGCCTTTCCTCCCTCTTAGAAAATAGTTTGACATTTTTGATCCATAGCCCTTGAAGGGAGAGGACAGACGACGTTTTCTGCAGCGATAACAGCGAAATATTCACTATGAAAAATAAATAAATATTTTTAAAGAAACTTTTCATTTGAAGTAAAAAAAAAAAGCTTCAGTGTCTTTTCAGGAATAACAGATTTCAAAACTTCCCTTTTTCATAAAAACACAGACAGGAAGGTAGTCTGTGTGTGTGTGTGTGTGTGTGTGTGTGTGTGCGCACCTGTGTGTTGTCACATCACTCAGCTGTTTCCTGTTTGTTTGTAGAACTCGAAGACAAAGCTGAACAGGCACTGTGACATCACAGCATGTCCTGCTTATGTCAGCTTTGGCTTCATGATATCAGCCTGATAACAAAGGCTGCTCTGTCTGCTGGGACGCTGTGATCTGACGGCATGCAGCATCGGCTGTTGTCCACCATGACACTCTCAGCGCTGGGATGGTGGTTGAACATATAAATTTGGCCTGGCTGTTTTTTTTTTCTTCGAGTTGCGGCACCTATAGCACGCCTCAAGTATGAGGAAAGCTGGTTCTGCAGGGTTGGGGGAAGTGGAGTGATACCACAGTTCCCATGAGCAGTGACTGACCGCAGCATTGGCAGTTTGTGCGTGCAGTTTGGTGCAGTTCACTATATGATCCAGTTTTAGTTGTTTTTTTGTAGTCGCCGTGCAGGCTTATGGTGGGAATGTGGCGTTCAGCCTCGCTAACAGCACTGAACGGCCCTTAAGATGTTTGCACATGTGACAGTTGTAACTTTGCTGATAATGTTGCCTCTATGGTATGTCTGATATCATGTCAGCAAGTTAAAGCTTTAAGAAAATATGAATTTATTAAGGCTTAAAGAAAATATAAAATAAAGTGCAGATATAAAACCGCGGCACAACAAAAGCAGGAATAAAGTTGTTCCTAAGAATCTGTTTCTTCATTTTTGCTCAAGACAAAAACTTAAGATGGTCTCTGAAGCAGTTTAGGACATGTTGATGTTTTATCTGTGTGCAGCGTAAGTTACCATGGAGATGAAGCGAACCACCTGCATAACTGTGAAACACAAAGTTAAACCCAACGATACCAGCCCAAGCCTCTGATCCTGCTTCACAGCATCACCGCAACATTAAAAGCACCTCCCTGTCCTGTGGAGGTCCTGCTGGAGGATGAACACTGGCACTCTGTGACTCCCCCGTGACCCTTGACTGTAGCAAGGTTACATACTGCAACCCAACAAGAGTCCCTCCTTCATTAAAAGAATTACAGATTGGGGGGACGAACGAAGGAGCAGATTTGCTGAAGTGCAATTTCTCAGCTTTCAGTAACCACTGCAGTTTTTTTCTGATGGGACAAATTACAGTAATTACAGAAGTGTCTTCATGATACACTCGGTGTTAAACGGTTAAAATTTATCAATCGCAGATGGAAATGTTAATAGAAAAATAACTTTCCTGTGAGGAATAAGCTTTGTAGCATGTCAGCTGTATTAGCTGTATTAGCTGCAGTTAGCCACAACTCCCTCCCTCCCTGCTCCGTCCCTCCTGGCTCCCTCCTCTGAAAAGTAACTGAAATTAAAATGCATGTTGGGGAGTTTCTGTGTGAAATGCAGCAGTACCTCCTGTTTAAATCCTCAGATATGACTGCAAGTGACCAAACTGCTTTTGTGCCTCACAAACACAGCTGTGAGGAAGGCCTCCTCATCCTCCTCCTCCCATTCACTCAACACGTGTCGGTATCCTGAATGCACAAAGTATCGCTCAGCATGCAGAATCAATTTGGCCCTCTGAGGAGACCAGGCTAATACACGAGCCGTTTACTGGCGGGAAGAAGAAATTACAAGTGATAAATTGAATTAATCTCAATTGAGGCTGGGAATGGGATGAAACGGGGTCTGTGGCCTGGAGAGGATTAACAGCAGATGTCAGGAGAGAGGAGGGGTGACGGGAGGAGACGAACAAGGGGAGAAATATTGTCTGTGTCCTGTGGTGTCCTTCCTTTTAATGATTTTAAAGGAAGTAATGTTTCCCTTTGTGGAGACTTGGAAACAGCATCAGGGGAACAACACAGGCTTCTAAACTGCCATAAAACTTTTTAGTTTAAATGATTAAAAAAACTTCTTTAGCCACATTTCTTCAGCCTGACTTGAGGACAGGAGATAAGCAGGGCAGCTAGCTGGAGGGATGCTGATGAGGGTCTCAGAAGATTTTCAAAGGTATGATTTTTGTCGAGGCAGGTTTACGAGATCCAATTTGTGTTCTCCATGACAAAATCATCCAGCAGTCTAAGCAGACACTCCCAGACCTCTCTCTTCCACTGAGGTGGTCCTAATCCAGCTGAGAGATGTAATCTCTGTAATCCATAGTGTCCTGAGTCTGTTCTGGGGTCTGCTCCCAGTCGGACATGAAACACTTCACAGGAGGCATTCAGGAGGCATCCTGGTCAGATGATGAGCCACCTCAACTGGCTCCTTTCCATGTGGAGAAGTATTTCTTCTGCTTGCATCTTTGATGTTGTTCTCTTGGTCATTACCAGCAGCTCGTGGTCATAAGGGTAGAAATGCAAACCAGTAAATCAACAGCTTCACTTTCATACTTTGCTCTTTCTTCACTCTGCACCCACTCCACTGTCCCTTGTGAACAAGACCTCAAGATGCTTGAACTCCTCTACTTGAGGCAGAAACTTGTTTCTAACCCAGAGTGGAAACCACTATTTTCCAGCTGAGGACCATTTCCTCAGACTTGGAGATGTTGCTCTTCATCCTAGCTGCTTCACGTTTGGCTGCAAACCGCTCCAGTGTGAGCTGGAGGGCGTTGTTTGCAAAATCCAACACGCACGAGGAATGGGTCTGAGCTATTGTCAGCTGTTCAGGGCCCGAGCTGCCCATGCTCCCAGTGTGGTGGGTCCACAGAAAGTGAATGACATTCGCAAGTATGAGCAAAATAACCACCGATGACGGGAAGTGGGCGGAACCTGAGATAAACTTTTCTCAACTTCAAGATGAGCAACTAAAGCAACTATCAATGAGAGTGAAGAATAGCGTTGATTGACATGTGAGCTGGTAGTAAATATATTGGAGGGTCATCTGGGCAACCAGAGACTGGAGCATCTGCAGACAGCTGCAAAGAGATGTGTGACGAGCGAATCGCTGCCAGGGTGGTGGCAGCTCGACAGATGTGGGAGATCTTCTCCAAATCCACAGAACAAACACCACATCCACAGTGAGCTTATGCCTTACATTTAAAATGGCTATTGAATTATTTATCCTGAAGCTGATGAGAGATGTCTGAATTTTAGACCTTGCTGCCCTTTTAAAAAGAAACACTGGTTAAACTGGTCATTTCAGACCTGTGATTGTTCAGTTAGGACCCCAGGGGGGTTAAATTAGGTCCCAGGAGGTTTAGTTAGGACCCCGGAGGGTTCAGTTAAGACCCGGGGGTTTGTTTGTTTGTTTGTTAACAATATTGCAGCAAAGCTACCAGTCCAGTTCATACTGAATTTGTAAAAAAATCTTGTGAACATGATGACTCAAGTATGATGGGAGGCAGGATGTTCAAATTCACTCCATAGATGCATCCACTACATTTTGGACCAGTTTCAAATCTCGGCGACCTTGCCCATAATTCTGTGTGGACAAGAGGATCTGTGTGTTATCTTGGTGAGTCTGTGTTTGGAAAGTGACACTTTTCTGAGATGCACAACGTTCAGATCAGCTCAAATGTCTGGTGGGGGCAGGGCTTGTTGTGCCCGGCACCACTTGTTTTTACTTGTTAAAAAGGTCAGATCGAGGCTGCTGTTATTTTGTGAGTTGTGTGGCTTGTGTGAGGATTTTTGTGGGAAACAGCATCACATTCGGCAGTTCATTAGCAGGCTCGAGTCCTGATTGATTCCAGGCTGTTTCTGTAGAACAGAAGCAGGAGGAGTCTGTTGGTGTGAAGGCCGGCCTCTGTAATCTTTCTGTCTGAAAGTCGCATCAGGATGAATGATGGCCTCAGCTCAGTGCTGTGGATGTTAATAGATGTTTTTGTGGCTTCTGTTTGTTTGCCTTTTCCACAATGAAGCTGGTAATCCTCTACCACGCATGTGGATAATTTAATCCACCTGTATGAATTCCACAGCACGGCAGCTGTGATTAGAAAATACTTCCTTCCGGATTCACGGCCAGCTTCTGTGTTATTTTTCTGATTCCACTTCAGGAGGCTGTCATCTCATCACATTGTGTTTTAAACTGATGATGCGGATGTCATGGAAAAACATGCGTGCAAAAGAAGAATTTTCTCTGGGATCTCAGTAATAGATTACTTTCTGCGTGCTCAGTCGAGTGTGTTTATGGACTTTCTTTGTCCAGAGTTTTGCCTCTTAGGCTCGGAGTTTCCTTTATATCCCGATCTCTTTGGATAGATCATTTCTTCTTTATTAAGCTAAACAAAGAATAGTTTGCAACAACAGAACATGCAGAAACCTCCACAGTATGTCTGTTTCTAAACCATCTTAAAGATAAAGGATACAGTTACAGTCTCTGAGTTTATCACTGTTAAACTCTGGGGAGTGAAACAGCCGGCAGCGACGCAGCAGCAGGACGTCAGAGGGAGAGAAGGAAATACTGCAGCTGAAGCAGACCACCACGCTGGGGAGGCATGTTTGGTGCCTGATGTGAGGAGACTAAAACAACCTCTGCTTTTCCACGAGCTCCAAACAAACAGAACAACACAAAAAACCTGTGACATCATAAATGGAAAAACATGCATTGTCTCTCAGTTTTTTTCTACTCTTGGATTGGGATGATGTCATAGTGAGGCCATCTCAGGCACAATAAGCCCCACCCACTTCCTGCTGGGTCTTGGGTCCATCCTTCTTAGTCATGTTTCAAGGTCTTCTGATCCATGGACCAAACAGAACTAATGCTGATTTTTATCAATAATATTGATTCTATCAGTGATTAAACCCCTTGTTGAGCCATGTAATTTGCAAAAACAGATGCTGAGTTTGGCTGTACTGGCGAACAGTGCAGGGTGACCTCTTTGGTATACAGCTCCACGTATTGGCTGTGATTCACATACAATGCCTGACAAAGTGGGCCAAGACGAGGAGAAAGAGGAGGTTGACACGCTGTGAAAGCCGGGTCTCGGTGGTGCAGTCAGAGTCTCGTGGTGCTGGGGTTTTTGCTCTCTTTGTGTATTTGAGTTCAGTGAACCACAGATGAAAGCAGCCCGAGGGAAATGTGATGAGCGGTGAGGCTCCTCACACCTCCTGAAATCAAGAGTGGTCACTGGCCACAGCGATTATTCCCTCTCTCCCCTCAGACGTACATATGACCAGCAGGAAGCTGTTTGTCAGACACACTGAGGTGGGGGTTGTTTGGGGTGTCTGTCTCATGCTTCAGTTTCTGTCTCAAATGCAGCTGAAAGGAAGATAATTATTCAAATTTCCCTGTTTTTTTTTTTCCATCTGTAGCTTTTTGAAGAAGGGTTAGAAGTGTGTTTATTCAGCACCTGAATGAAAGAACAAAGGCACTCAGTGTCTCACCTGTGGAGGGAAAACGCTGCGCTCCCTCTCAGCTAATGTACACACTGCTTTTATTCTGTGCTTTAAAATAATCCTGAGTTGACGCAGGTCATCCCAGACTGCAAAATTTTGGTCTGAAGTGATGCTGGAATGAAAAATGCTGCAGTGAAGTGTACTTCGCATGTTGCCCCTGGGATTATGATAAAGGCTTAAGTGAGCTGAAGGTGTTTTCCTCGCAGCTTTAAATCACTTTTAATCCTCGCTGCTGTTCATGTTATCATTTTAAAGAATAACAAAAAGCTGCAGAAACTTTTTAACTCTGCATCCAACCTGCAGCTTTTCATATAGTGCTGTAGATATGGGAGATGAACTCTAATTTCAAAAGCACCTTTAAAACTGCGCACCTGATGCAGCTTCATGGCATCCTTAATGAGGACATTCACATGTTTGGGCTTTAACAAACTTTGCTCCTGACTGATGGAGGAAGTTTGCTCCTTTATATGATTTATGGGAGTTGGTTCGTATCTCAGAGACAATTTTTTTATTGTTGTTTCAATATTGCTATATACAGTACACTCATTGTAATGTCTTTACCTGCACATTGAGGCAACAGTTTGTTATTTGGTGCTATATAAATAAAACTGAATATTTCTTTGTTAATTAGTACAAAAACACAGGACTGCTGGGCCTCACACACACACTCACTCACACACACTCAGACACACACTCACACACAATCACACACACACACACACACACACACACACACACACATACACACTCACTCACTCACAAACACACACACTCACTCACACTCACACATATCACATAGCAATAATCAATATTATGACTAGCTTCCCCGTGAGCCGCCCCCAGATAAGCTTTTGATCAGCACCATGGACAGCACCTGTAGCTTGTTCCCTGACCAAACTGTTGCATTGTGGATGTGAACTGGTTCACAGATATTTTGCACAAATGACAATGAGCAAGGTCAGGAAGTCCTGCCATCAGAGCTTCTCAAAAGAAGGATTTTTAAGTCAGTGGAGTGTAAATAAATTAGTATATGAAGCTAAAATCCAATTCATAAGGAAAATGTAAACTGCATAAATAAAGTTATGATTTGGTTCACAAGACAGAGCCAGGACTGCCACATGAACTCTTAAAATCTGTACAGGTTTAAATAAACAGCCCTTGTATGCAGAGAATTAATGTTGGCTGGGCCCCTGCTGCCCTCTGGGCCCTGGGGCACTGCCCTGCTTGCCCTTTGCCTAACGACATGCCCTCAAACAAAAGTGGTGATGTCACAGCCAGTGACATCTATGACCTTTCAGATGAGGAAAAATCCCAGCCTGTATTTCAAAGATGAAAGTTGTGCCTACTGGTTTGTAGACTGCTGTTCAGAAGCGTCTGATGGTGGAACTAAGTAGTGCAGCAATGGATAGTTAGCATGGTTAGCAATATGCAGTATGCTATATTGTAATATTAAATAGCATGCTAATTTCAGCTAGCAGAATTCAGGCTGGAAATAAATACAGATTTTACAGGAACACTGAGCAGGCCGCTATTTGAAGTCTTTCTTCCTGCAATAACAAGTCAGCACCATCCTCTGTGATGATGATCTACACATGATCAGAGACAGTTACAATATTAATACAGTAACAAGAAGGGGAGAGGCTGATATTCTTATTAAACCTCACGATTATTTATAATGAATATCAACATTAATTCACAAGTATTTGAACATCAAACAATACAAGTAAAATGTGAAATATGATTTTAAAAAATGAACACATGAATGATTTCCAGAACTGCACACAGTGCAATATACCATAAGAGACATGCCGTCACGCATTTGTCCTTCTAAGACATCACAGCATTGCCTGTGTCACCATCCAGCTGTCAGTCAAAGATGCCATGCCCCTAATAGTGCAAACTTTATGTAAACAGATGAGTCATAAAAGCATCCCCCGTACAGCAGTTATGAAGGGGGAATTATCTACAGAACAAAGCAGTTTCTGTATCAGGCTATAAACATGTTTATTTCTGCTATAAAGTTTTAACACGGGAGTCTAAGGGGACTGACTCACAGTGGCGCCTCAGCTGGACAGCAGAGGAACTGCAGGTTTGTGTGATTATTGGTTCTTTGCTCATAGACTCGGTCCTAACCCTGTCTTGGCCATGTGTAAATCATATTCCCATATTATGGAAATGCTGGTTTCATGAAACGTGTTTGGAAACTTTCTGTAAAACTGATTTTAAAAAATGGTAATGAAAGCTTTACCTCGTTCCAAGAGGCAATAATAAATAAATAATGCTGTCTGAATTTTCTGAGCAGTGCAGTCTGATGAGGCTGGAGCAGTTTTACATGATACGCTGAATCATAATCAGCTCATCTGGATAATTTTTTAATGGTCACAGGCTTGCAGTTTTCCGGTTGAATAATTAATTGAGGCAGGGATGATTTCAGTAACCAAACTTGCTTCTTAATAAGCGAACTGAGCACGCTCACAGTTCATCCACATGGGACGTATGGCTGGTTGTGCTGCGTGTGTTTGTAACATGAAGTATGAATGACGCAGCCATCGGGGTGATCCTGGTCCAGGCGGTGCCGGGTCTCTGATTAGTTTCCCGTTCTTTGGATTTCTCATTTGGTTTCTGTCACTCGAGCCCGCTGCTAATCTGCTAACTGTGAACATTCAGCTGCACTCGGCCTCGCCGGGACCCCGGGGACTTATTTCCTTTTCCGTTCAATTAATCAATTTAATCATGATCCGCAGTCACTGAGTTAATGACTGTGGCACACAATAATGGGAAGGAAGCCAGACGGTGTTTGTGTGTGAGACTGCCTGGTGCTGAAGTCTCCGTTGACTCAACCCAGAGATCCTTGAGTTTCAATGACTTTTATAATTAACAGAGACAGTTACTCACGAGCGACGGCAGCCGATACAGCGGATGACTGTACTACAGAGTCTGAAGGTGGAGAGTCACACTTATCTGCATGTTCACACAGAAAGCCTGAATTCATTTCAGGCAGGAGGATGGAAATGAAGGCAGACATGAAATCTTTCAGTGGTTCTTCCTGACGGGATTGAAAACCTCAGGAAACCACAGCAGACAGCAAACACACCTCCAGGAAGCTCAGTTTCATTCAGTGTAGCATTGATCCTGATATTTGATAGATCGATAGGATTAATGAAGATACTTTATTAATCCTGAAGCAAATTTAGGCATCCAGTAGCTCATCAACTACTTACTAAACAGTTGTGAAGTTGTGAAGTTCACCTTTGAAGGAAAAGCTGCATCTTTTGAAATGTGTTTCAGTCAGAACTTCTTTCCATGCAAACTACAGGCGATATGCTCATGACCAAAGCAATCTCAGCGCCCTCCTTGCCACTGATTTCACCCACTGACAGCCAGCTGCTATTTTTTGTTGATGTCACCTGGGATCGTTTTCTCCCGTTTCCCTCAGTGACACTTTAGTCCTGTCATCCTTTTTGGTCCTCTTTCCGCAGAGACATTTTCTCAGAGATTGTACTACGATGTACAGATTTCATCTGAGGATTTTCAATCCAGTGTTCCTCAGTGTCATTTTAGTCCAGTTAATGTTTATTAAGTTTTTCTATCGTTTAAGCTCTTTCCATCTGTGTGTGCAGTTCCCATGGTCATGGGTGTTATTCTGGTTTATGGCGTGGTGATGGCTCAGTGTGTCCCTCTGCTCTGCTGTGATACGACAGATGGATTCTCCTCGCTTTATCCCATATCCATTTAAAGAGACTGCACCAGAACATGAAGGAGACGCGAAGCAGGAGTTCAGTGAGCTTCCAGACGGCTCTGGAGTCGGTTTGATGCTGAATATCGAGGCGGAGTAAATTAGCCTCGGGAGGCATTTTATGACTGCTCGTTACTAATATTAGGGAGGACATGAACCCCTCAGCTCCCGCTGTGCTTATATGCCTCATCAGGAATGAAGATAAAAAGAAGGCAGGAAAAAAGAGATGTGTGTGAACAAACAGGACAGAGGGAAGGCAGGAGCAGACAAATTCTCCAGCATGTGTGGGCAGATGAAGGAAAACAGGCAGAAGTCGTGTCTGTGAAGCAGTTTTCCTGCAGTTGCTGTTGGGTGATGAACCGAGAGCGTCGACTGCACAGTCAGAAGGTGAGGGGGTGGGGGTGTGGGGCAATAAAGACTCAAGGCCAAAAAAATAAAAAAAACAGGTATCCATGACAACGATGCAGAGATCCCATCACTGTGTCCCTCAGAGGTTTTTACAGCGAGAGTGGGAGCTGGAGCCCCCTACAGACTGCACAGTGAACCACAGCTGTGAGAAAGATGATGGAGGAGGAACTAATGAGCGCCTGGATTAACTGCTCCCAGAAAACACCCACCCCTCCTTCCAAACACAACCCCCATCTGATTAGATTAAAGCCCAGGGAGCCGCCCGGGCACATTTCTGTTATTGTTGATTTATTATTGGCTCTTACAGGCAAACAAACGCTGCTCCCCGGGTGATACTGTGAGAAACAGTGAATTCATGAAAAGAGACAAACAGGGAGAGGCTGAACACTGAAAGAGATGCATTATCTGCAGAGCCCGGACAGCTCGGTCTCTCTGCCTCCTCACAGGTGGTGTTTGTTTTGGACACTTCACAGCAGTTTCAGTCAGAGCCACGCTGATACCGGCCCATTTCAAGAGCTCACCTGACCCGCAGCCTACAATGGCATCGGGGTAGGCAGACGGTTTATCGACGGAGGAGTCTGACGGCAGAGCAGAGGCAGGCGGAGGAGCAAAGGTCTGCCCGAGACTGATAAGACGAAGAGGGAGGGAAGCAGAGAGAGGCGGACAGGAATAGAAAGAGAGACGATGAGAGATGAGGAGGAGGTTGTGTTCAGAGAACTCTCGCCTCCTCTTCTGCTTCTTCTGGCTTTTTGTTTTTCATTTTACACTTTGTGAACATTTGCTTACTGCCTCCTCGCTCTCCTTTTGTCTCCTTGCTGATCTGATCTTTAGTAGTTTAATTTAAAGCTGCTGTAGCAGAAATCTGCAGACTGGCCTCCTGTCAAAAATGACAAACCAGATTTGTTCATGTGCAGCAAAGTGTAATGAAGTCTTCTATCAGCTGCAGGAAATATCAGTTAATATTTGGCGCTTCATTATTTAACTTTAAGTGTTGAGAACTATTTAACTTTTAGAGAAAAGAAGGTTTCTCCTGCAGCCCTTCCAAATAGTCATACTTGTTCAGTCTGTTTCCAATTGTGCTGTCATGAACTTTGACCTTTAACATACTAACTGAGGTCTGTAGAGTCTGAGATGGAACTCTTGAGTTCTTTGCACGTTCTCTGAGCGTTGCACGGCCTGAGCTTAGGGTCAATTTGCTGGGACGTCCCCTCCTGGGAAGATAGTTGTGTTAACACACACGTGAACACCTGAATGCTCCAGAGCAGCAAACTGCTGAGACCTCTGCTTTTAAAGAGGTGCTCACACTGGCTGAGGATCAGGTATTCAAGTGCAGTTGAATAGCAGCACCTGGCTGCTGCTTATTACAGAAGCATAAATGGCAGAGGGTTTGAGTCGTCACAGATGATGACAGACCCCACAGGGTCCATGCTGCATCTCGCTCTATTGCTCAACTATTTAAGTGAAGTGTTTTCAATATCTGAATCTCACAGAGAGGCCAGGATTTCATTGATGATTTTGCAGAAACAGTAGACCGACTGACGTCCTGTTGCTCACAGAGTCAGATCCTTTGTTTTGACTTTAATACCTGCAAGGGCTTCATATCGCCTGCCTCTCTCATTCTGCTCTGAACCGACTTTCTTTCATGTGTTAAATCTATACTTACAGTACTCTGTATCATATTTGTCAGATGACACGTAGCTGTGTCTGTGTTGAATATGTATAAAAATCACACCCCTCACAGGTTTGCTTCTTTGTGACCCAAATGGGGCTAATTTCCTCATGGAGAATCATAAATAACGTTTTTTTCCTGATTCAATTGCAGCAAAAAGACACTGCATCCCCAGAATGGATGGATTCTTTCACATTTAGTGTCACCACTTTTTGTTTTTTAGACTTCCTCCTTGCTGAAAGGACACATTACCTGGTGGGGGTCAGCGGTATGTAAAGATCATGTCTAGGACATGGAGGAGGATAATTGGGACCTGGCTGACTCGGGTCAAGTCTCAGTTCCTGGAGGATCCATGAATACCTCTGATACAGTGAGGTGGTGGAAACATAATGAACAGCTGTGCTTCTCTGTAACCTTTACAATGACGACAGTTCTCCTCATTTTATTTTGTCTGTTGGACAAAGACTGTGGGAGCACAGGCTGAGTTCAGGACCCGGAGACTCAATCAGCTGCTGAGGCTGTAGGGAAGGACATATGTGTGGGTTTGCAGACAGAGATTGAAGAGCAGAGAAGCCTCTTGTTGGGATCTCTCTACCAGCTGTGACACTTCTTCAAAGCTCGGGGTAAATTATTGAGCATGCCTCGGCGGCAGGCAGCCCTCCTGACTGCTGTGAAGGCCAGAAGACAGATGGGGTTTCCATTTAAATGACTGGCCCGCCGTCGCTCCTGGCGATTTGAATCCCATTTGAATGTCCAGCCAGACTTCTGTTTGCATTAGTGAGGCTGTGAGTCACTCTCAACAGTCTACAGAGAAGCTTGTTTCTTATGTGACGAGTCAGATTTGGATGCATTTCATGTGTTAAACGTGGCGGCAGATTCACCTGCCTGTGAGCTGCTGGCGAGGAGGAGCGGCAGGGATTTGTGTCAGCTGGTCATGTAATTTTGATGATGCTTGGCATGCACTGAAAAGGTTGGATGGGATGTGGGAGTGATGGATGGATGTGTGGAAGCAAATGCTGATTAATGTAATCAGAATTTCATAATAGGGAAAAATGAATTAAGAGACAGGAGATGTGTGGGAGGAAGAGATGTTGCTTTTCCCTTCAGAGCTGGACTGACGCCTTTTTCGGGGATGGGGGGTGGGGGGCTCTGAATTCTTACTGTGGACAGATAGGAGCCCCCGGCCTTCGACACAGGCTGTTAGCCCGATGCAGCTTTTCATCCCGGGTCGTCCACTTGGGTGTTTGGCAGTGTGCGGGGAGCCGGGGGCAGCCTGGATCATGGTGGGTGGTGATAACGTGCACTATCAATTTTGGGCTTTTTTTCCCAGGTGCTGCTGCCGGCTCCTGGAACCAAAGGCTCATTCAGATCAGCCTTTGTAGATAATCTGTTTGAGGACGTCCTCAGCGCTCTGTAATTGATCAGCTCTGGGTCGCAGTAGCATTTGAAATCCCTCCAAGTCCTTTCAGATCCTTCAGACAGAGAGCAGCTATCTGCCAAATTCATCAGCATACAATAACAAACACACAACATCCATCAGTGTGCACAGCTCCTTCCAGGGTCCGGGCAGCGTTTCAGGGAGGGCCTGGAACTCATTTACACACGCTTCAGCTCATTTCCCTCTTCACACAATGACATATTGAAAGCTGAATATTCAGAATACGTCGCTGGCTGATTGAATCTGACGCGTTCTAATGGAATAAAAAGACACTGCGATGCTTTTTAAACTCTGAATGTGTGCGTGAAGCTGCAGACACAAACAGCTTCGTATTAATAGCACAACATTTATGCTCATCAGTTCATGGATTAAGTTTCATTTAAGTCACAACAAACGACAAAACCGAAACTCATATTCAAGCCAATAATAACCAGAGGGCGTGGTTTTTCAGGTGATTTTGGTTCAGCTAGTTAACAGGTTAAAACGTTCACCGCTACGTTCAATGTCGGTCGGCTTGTTACAAAATATCTCAAAAGCAAAGAGAGAGATTCACCAGTTGTGTTTCATGTTATTCTGCTCAATTTCAACAACACAGCACAGGTCAAAACATCATGGACGTCAGTTTTGTTAGTGTACAGTGTGTGCAAAGTTCCTTAACAACAAAAATATATTCCACATTGTCAAGTGATTCTAATTTCTGCTTTATCCAGGCAGGCAATATATATATATATATATATATATACACACACACACACACACACACACACACACACACACACACACACACACTTTGGTATACTTTTTGTCATAGTACCGGCAAGAATTTAAAACTACTTTCACCCTTTCGTGTAACTAACCTCCACTTCCTGCAGTAAGGGCGGGCATGGGGCGGATCACCAGCTGTACAACATACATGACGCATCAGAGCAAGCTTAACAGAGCAGGACAGTCTGTGTGTGTCATCACTGTCCTGCACATGCTCACAATGTGTGATCATGAGCTCATTAATAATAAATCATTAATAAATGTTTCAGTTGTGCTGAGCTCTTCTAGTCTGCTGTTTACCTGCATGAAATCAAAAGTGCAGTTAAACGGCTTTTGTTGCCTCCGTGTGGCTCAGCACCTGCATGGGATTCATAAGCTTTAATAAATCTTTAGGTTCACAGTTCAGTTCCCAACCAGTCGTTCCTTTCCTGCTCATCACTCTGTGTCTTTAAATAAAATAAAATTGAGGTTATTTTCTTATTTTCATATGAAATTAAATTGCTGAGCAAAGTCTTTCATCGGTGCCTTTAATTCTGAATTATTGTGCTGTTTGTTGTTTCAGCACATGAAGATTATCTGAACATGTCAAACTGCCCCTCCAGCTCCACAGGAGTGAGACGTGCACTCAGCAGAGCTGCGATCTAGGTGGAATTTATCTATATTGATGTTCCACTAACAGAGTATTCATTACTCATTAGCAGCAGTCAGGCTGTCAAATCAATGTGACTTTTACTTGAGCAAGAGGCCAGAGCCAAACTCTCAGCTGTAAATCCGAGCCTGAACCCTCGGAGTTCGTGTCCAACAGCATCATTACTTCAGATGAGTTTCACGGATTTATCTTCCCCTCCTTTACTGAGTGATCAACAAGATGATCGACATGTTGAAATTTAACACACGTGTTTTACAATATCTTCTTTTAGGATCATTTTAGAACCCAAACCCCTTTTTTTAAGGCACAGTAAGAACTAAAAGATTTAGTTTCAGTCTAATTTGTTTATTTATAGAGAACCAAATCAATCATCTCAGTATGATTTATATTGTAAGATGAAGACTCGGGCCTTTCCTGGGTTAGCAAATACTGAGTAATTTACAGTTGTGGAGCAAATATTTTACCATAAAAATAGCATCCACCCCCAGAGATTATTATTAAATATGATTATTTTCCTCAAACTTAACCAACATAACCAAGAGGTTTACTGTCTAAACCATCTGTCTGTCTATCCATTTTCCTAATTACTTATGCAGCTTAGGGTTGCAGGGGGTGGGAGCCTATTGCAGCTGTCTTAGGTTGAGAGATGAGGTGCACACTGGATTGGTCACCAGAACATCACAGGTCGAACTTCTACCTGAATCTTACCAAACAAGACAAAAGAAGGCGTCAGACTCGGCATTAAAATGAACTGCAAATGGTGGTCTCTGACAAGAACTCTTGTCATCTGGTTGAAGGGGGTGTGATTGTGTCGTCCTATATGTCCACCTTCCGCCTAACATGGATTTGTATTGTCAGTCCTCACATTGGAAATCTACACAAAAGAATTTTGTACCTCAGAAAATCCCTTAGTCCCTAAGCTATGAGGTACACCTTGTGTTAAAATATGAAGAGAAGGGGTTTCTGAGAAGAGTGATGAGTTGGGAATGAGAATATGTTGGAGCCGCTGAGCTAATCCTTCATTGTCTCTGTGCCCTCTCTGCAGATGGAGGACATGCAGTGGCCTCGGGGGGAGCAGGAGATTCCCACCTCTGTGTGCAGCCTTCCCTGTAAAACTGGTGAGAGGAAGAAGGTGGTGAAAGGCATGCCCTGCTGCTGGCACTGCGAGCCCTGTGACGGCTACCAGTACCAGCCCGACGAGTTCTCCTGCAAGCTGTGCTCCTACAACATGAGGCCCAGCGCCAACCGCACGTCCTGCCAGCCCATTCCCATCATAAAGCTGGAGTGGCACTCGCCCTGGGCAGTGATTCCAGTTTTCCTGGCAATGCTGGGCATCATCGCAACAATCTTTGTCATGGCTACATTCATACGGTACAACGACACGCCGATTGTCCGGGCATCCGGCAGGGAGCTGAGTTAGCGTCCTCCTGACTGGGATATTTCTGTGTTACATCATCACATTCCTCATGATTGCCAAGCCAGATGTTGGCGTGTGCTCGTTCAGAAGAATTTTCCTCGGTCTGGGTATGTGCATTAGCTATGCCGCCCTCCTCACCAAAACCAACCGCATCTACCGAATCTTCGAGCAGGGCAAGAAGTCAGTGACGCCGCCGAGGCTGATCAGTCCCACCTCGCAGCTCGCTATCACCTCTAGCCTCATCTCAGTCCAGCTGTTAGGCGTGTTAATCTGGTTCGGGGTGGACCCGCCCAACACCATCATAGACTATGACGAGCAGAAGACCCTGAACCCCGATCTGGCTCGAGGGGTGTTGAAATGTGACATCACGGATCTCCAGATTATCTGTTCATTGGGTTACAGTATCTTATTGATGGTGACGTGTACTGTTTACGCCATTAAGACTCGCGGGGTCCCGGAGAATTTTAACGAGGCCAAGCCCATCGGGTTCACCATGTACACCACCTGCATCGTGTGGCTGGCCTTCATCCCCATCTTCTTTGGCACGGCGCAGTCAGCAGAAAAGGTAAGAATCAACAAATATGTGGTTGGATGGAAGGTGAGTAGAGATGGCTGAAGTTCTGGGTGACTGGAAACTTAACTCTCCATCTTTATTATCATCTTTTCACAGTTTTTCCTTCAGTTTCATGACAAAAGCGTAGTTTCATGACATCTCAAACACCAACACTGTGTATTTATCACATGATCGACATAAACTCTGATGTCAGAAAGATGGTAAAAAAGGAAAAGAGTCCCCAAAACTGGAAATGAGTGATAGAAGCGATGTGTTTACCACTGTTCATCTACGGCTTGTGTGAAGCATTCCGGTCACAAAGTTTGACATTTTATTTTGTGGAATTCTTGTGTTAAATTAAACCTGTATAATTTTTTCCATTTCCATTTCCAACTCTGCTAACATTTGCACTGTTGCACATCAGCAGCTTGATCCCAGAAATACAGGTGATGTAAACCTAACCAATCAGCGCCTGCATACAGGAAGTTAAAAGTACTTGCCTAATGTCTAAAAATTTGTGTCAGGGTCAGTTATGATTGTATGCCATTGAAAGCTCTTTATGTGAGACGTGAAGAGATGTGAAAAAGTGAACTAGTTTGACAAGTTATCAGGTCAGACTTTAAACTGCATTTAGATTGAGTCCAGGTATCCTTGTAATACCTGAAGCTTTGCTTTGGAGCCTTAAACGGGGCCAGAGGCTGAGATTAGAGGCTCCTCGCAGGCCCCGGAGGAGGTGAGCGCTTTGAGGTTTGACCTTGAGCCGTCACATTGGAAACACTAAGCCGCTCGGAGCAGCAGAGAATGAGGCTGACGGAGTGGTGTTTGCTTCACACAGAGACGCTCGTCCTCTCGGACGATAAGCCGCCGACCTCTGAGCTGCCCGTAGGTGCACGGCGAAGATCCTGCAGCAAAACACCAAACGCCTCATCGTGACTCCGTGTCACCTTTACTGGGAATATGATCCACAGCGGCCGTGTGATCGTGATCATCAAACACCCCGAGGAGAAAGGTCTGAAACAGGAGGGCCACTCCTCGCTTCAGGGCTGGTTTTAGTGTCTGAGAAAGAAATGAGGAATATAACCAATGACGTCATGTTTGAAGTCCCTTTGTTTTTGGCTCTTTGTGTTCATTTTCATTCACATTTTGCTTTGTGCCCCTTTTTGGGTATTTTTGTATGTTTTGTCACTTTGTGGACATTTTATTGCATTTTGGTCTTTTTAGTGGTTTAGCTTCATACTGTGAAGGTATTTTGAATATTTTATACAAAGTGTTTGTCAGGTTGTGAGTTTATAGGCTCTTTGTGTTAGTTTGTCATAGCATGTTGGTCATTTTGTGGGAAATTGTAGTTTAAGCTGTTTACAGATTCATTTTGGTGGTTTTGTCTCTTTTTTTGGCTTTCTTTGTTTCTTTTATTCAGCATTTTGTGCAACTCAGTTGTGTTTTGGCTTTTTGTGGTTATATTTCATGTTGCTTACTGGACAGGTTTACCTCTGTGTCTCTTCAGCCTCTGACTTTGGCTGGTTTGAGTCATTTCTGGTTGCTTTTGTTGGCTTTTTGTGGTCACTTGGTTTTCTTTTGGCTCCTTGGTGGAAAATCTTAGTTTTTTGTCTCATTTTGCTTCTTTTGTGCTTTCTGGTCTTTTTTATTTTATTTTTTTTAGTTTCTTCAGGCTTCTTTGGTCATTTGGCTTCTCACTGTAGTTTTCTGAGTCCATTTGCTTTCTGCTACTTGGTGTTTGTGTGTTTTCTGTATTTTGGCCTTTTTTGGTGATTTAAATTCCTGCGTGGCTGATTGTGTGACAAAGTTGCCATTTTGCTTTATTTTGTGCTTGTTTTTGTCAGTCTGAGACTCATTTAGCATCCTTTTAGTTTCCGCTGTGGTAATTTTGTCTCAGTTTGCCAGTTTTTTTATGGTTGTTTTGTCTGTTTTTATGTGTACAGTTTCTATAAATAAAGACTTAATTACACCTATGCTGACCTGAGGTCAGAGGTCAGTGTGCCTGTGGCTTCTCATCTGCCACATCAGTTTTTCTGTGTGTTTTTGTGCTGTGCTGCAAAACAGAAGAAAGAACAAACCAACCCAAAGAGAAACAATTTAAAAATCACTCTTTATGAATCAGAGATTCAGACTAACAGGAAGCTGCGAAGTGCGAGTCAGGTTGTTGTGCTTCAGGTGTGTGTTAATTAATTGGGGGCATATGTGAGATAAGGTGAAGCTGTTTGCTCTGCACTCAGCCGGACCTGAAATGGGAACGGATCATGAAAACCTGCAGCAGGCAGATAAGAGATGTGAGATAAAGCAGCAGAGCGCAGAGAGACCTGTGGTGGTGGGGTGGGGGGGGGGCGAGAGCGAGAGCGAGACGTGGGTTTGTGGAGCTTCAGGAGCTGATCCTTCGCCTCCTCAAACCACCAGCAGCTCCTGGTTCACCATGAACAGCAACAAATGAACTGTAGGAACTCTCAGCTACCGTACCAGGAGTCCAATCATTTTTTTATTAAAGGCCAAAAGCTAAAGGTCTGACCTGTGAAAGCTCATATCAGCCTACCTGGATTTAACAGCACAACTTCACAATTTCATGCATTTTTGTCCTTATTAAAAACCAGAGTCATTAAACGTTTAATTTTCATGAAACTAAATCCAGCGTTGCTTTTGCAGCCCCCGTTTTAGTTCCCTAGAACACATTAAAAGTTGCAGGTGCTCCTGACATTTCTATTTGACTTGTTCTGTGCAAATATTCTGATAAACATCAAAATGAATTTAAAGTTTCTGCCTCAGACCTGATGTTCAGCGATGGGATTTACAGCTTCCTTATGAAAAAGATGCTTAGAGAGCATTATATCTGATTCTGCAGACATGCAGAAGGTGCTGCTCTTCCCTTTTAGCTGCTGTTTGTTTGGTTACATCTTTAATAGAAAACCACAGTTCAGGAGCTGCCTGAGAATCTGTGTGTTTTTAGCTTTCCTTCAGCCTCTCTGTGATCAGTGTTAGTCTGAACAGCCATGATTCACTGCAGGCTCACACAGAGTTCAGCTGCTTTAATGGCACCAATTTCACTAAATATGATCAAAAAAGACTACAAACATCCATGAAAACACACATTATTCCTCCTGTTTACATGCCTCAAAGCATTATGGGAATTGTAGTTTGTCCTCAGAGTAGACTAAAGTGTAGTTTGGGGGTTTTAGCTGCTAAAAGAGCCATGATATCTAAAATATTGGTAGAGCAGCAACATCATCAAAATCTGTAATCTGGGTGAGAGGAGGCCTAAGTGTAGCAGAGTACATCAGCTAACATTAAAAAGGGTCACGTCTGTTTGTGTTTTTGAATGCTTTATGGACAAAATTATTCCAAGGATCAGAAAAATGAGCCTTCACACACACAACACAACTTTGATATATCTCAAAAGTGTGTGTTTTATCATGCTGGAGTGTGAGAAAGATCCAAAGTGTCACACGGCTTTAAAAGCGACAAGAGCAGTCCAGTTTTTACTGTTTGAGGCTTCAGCTCAGAATCCGAGTCCTCACAGAGACAGAAGTACAAACAGGTGTGTGCGTGTCTGTGTGTGCGCGCAGAGGCTTGACATCACCTGAGTGCAGCAGTAACATACTGGCCTTTGCTGCTTGTTATTACCTGCCGGCTCCGAGTCGAGCAGAATACAGATGAGGACAGGAGGAGAAGCTGCTCACACACGCAACGACTCACACACACACACAAACACACATGCACGGACACACTGAGGCACCCAATTTCAACATGCAAATACAGATTCAGGCAGCAGCGAGCAAGACGTGGAGTGATGTAATGAAGGAGTGTGTGTGTGTGCGTGCGTGCTGTGGTTTCATTAGCGTCTGTTACGTTGGTGTGGGAGGACGTTTGCTCCTTTTTGTTTTCTGTTGCTTTTGTTTTTTTGTTCTTCATGTTCTTATCATCCTACACATCCCCGTCCCTCAAACACACACACACACACACACACACACACATCTATGCACACTGACCATATAAACACGCACACACTGCTGATCTGCGCAGGTTTTAATTTGTTGTACCAAAGAAGCAGCAGCAGGTGTCAAACAGGGTTCACGTGGATGCATCCCTTCATCGCCCGATGGTGGGCGGGATGTTTGTGGGTGTCATTATAACAGCAGCCAATCACTCAGTAGGAAAGCTAGCCAAGCTTCCTTTAGCCTGAGCTAAGCTAGCTGCTTGTGACACCCCATGTGTGTCTGTGACATCACATCCCTGCTGCAGTGTTGTTGTAGTGATGGGAAGTTCGGTAGTGGTGGGCAGATCGATCCAAATAGCGATAATATCGATACCAACGTTGGTATTGATATTGATCAATACCAGTGTAATAAGATCGATACTTCAGCTTCAGTTTCTCTCCTGTATGCAGCGCTGCAGTTTCATCAAAGATGCGAGCTGACTGTTTAACAGCACAGAGCAGGCACACTTTGCTCCTCCCCTCCCTGCAGTGTTTTGACGTTATCCTGTCACGTGACATGTAACACATTTTATTTGGGGCAAAAAAGGAAGTTGTCAGCACTCCCGGCCCGCGGGCCACTTCCGGCCCCACCCGCTACTTCTGACCCGCGATTTGATGTAAAAAATATTAGACAATTTGGCCCTTTAAGTTATTTTTTGATATTTCACTTTCCCCTCCAATTAAGACGAGTTATCGAAATGTCAAAAAAGCAACTTAAAGGGCCAAATTGTCTTATATTTTTTATATTAAATCGAAGGCCGGAAGTAGGGGGCGGGGCCAGAAGCGTAAATGTTTTATAATGTTGATAATTTTATAAAGTGACCATTTTGTACAGCTTGTTTATTTAAGAAAAAAATCCAGAAAATTATTGAATGAAGGGATATTTTTATTACATTTTTGTATTATACTTTCTAAACACTCTACCTGAAAAAAGTTATAATTTGTTATTGAATGATCATTTTGTACACTTTAAGAAAAAAATCCAGGCATCACAATGTATGGGGAAAATTGTTTTGTTGCTGTTCTGTTGTTTCAGAACAAAAACTTTTATTTTGATAAAGTATTTTCTATTTACCTATAAACTTTGCCCAATTTTATTATGACTTTTAACTAATTAATGATCCAAAGTAAAGAAAAAAAATCACAAAAAACTTAAACTTCATGAAAATTCTTTATATTTATTAAAAAGTATCGGTATCAGTATCGGCGGTGTATATACTTGGTATCGATCGATACCAAATTTTGCAGTAAGGCACACCACTAAAGTTCAGCTCTTTTCAGTGAGCCGGCTCTTTAGGCTTGGCTCCCAAAGAAGAGCCGGCTCTTTCGACTCTCGAACGGCTTTTTACTTGTTACAATTTGTAGCCTCATATTTTAGCCTAAATAAGCAAAAATGAATGTTTGTGTTTGTGTTTGTGTGCTGAGATGCCCTCTTTTTATGATAAAGCTTATAATTGCTTTATTTTGGCCTGTTAAAAAAATCTTACTTTTGTTTAACATTTTAAATAAACTTTTAATGGAACACAGGACAAACAAACACACTGACTTATTTTGCTTTGTGTTCCAGTAGGAGGGTTATAGTTGCAGTTTGGGGAGGGCGGGTATGCCACAACAGTTGTTTGTTCGGGACCAGACTCACCAGGGTCATTAGATGGAGACCTAGCTTGGCCTCTCTCCTCCAACTGCACCAAGGGGTGGACAGTTTTTATGTCGGTGCAGGTTTGTGATGGAACCTGCTCTCACTGTAATTTTCAATTTGCAATGACGGCACTCTGCTCTGCTATTTCCAGTTTCCTTAAATTGCAGCCAAATGCTGCTTCTTTAACGTGTATCACTCATATTCACGTGTTTTAGCAGCCGCTGTTTGTACCTGGACTATGACCACACATGATGAAACAATTCTCTCCCCCTCTGCTTTAACTTAATGGTATAATCCCATGTCCCCCTGTGTGATTGGCTACATAAGGTGCCCATCAGTTCTGCCCCTGTCCTCAGCTTTGTGAGCAGAGCTAATGAGAACTTGGGGAACCGGCTCTCATTCAACGGGAGTCGGCTCATCTGATTCACTACCAAGCATCGGCTCTTAGAGCCGGCTCTTTTGCGAGTGACACATCACTATGTTGTTGGTCGTTCGCACGGCGAGCATCTCAGAAGCTTTCAGTCTGCTCGGGGTGTCCTTTATCCGGTGGCTTTGCATCAGAACCAGTGCATTTCCAGGGTGCTGTGTTCATACACAGTAGGATGAAAATACACCCTAATCATTAACGCCTTTTTTGTTTTGACTTTGAAGCACAGGCTGCTCCAGCAAACACCTCCCTCAGCACCCTTCTGAAAGGGATCCGATTGGCTTGTGCTCCACAATAAACATTTCTTCACCACCTGCAGCCTGAGCAAAGCGAAGCTGCAGAGCCTCAATTCAGTTCATCACACCATACAAAGTCAAAGACAGGTGAGGTTTCTGTTACAAGCCACGCAAAGATGCAAATCAGCGGCGGGCTATGCAAACACAGAACTGCACAAGATAACACATTGAAATAAATTAGAGAGTTGGTGGGAGTTAATAATTTCCTCTTAATAATTAAAGTGAGACTTTTGTCTCCTCCTGGTGTCTTGATGGATGGGTTGAAGTTTAAATGTGCGAGCTGTGAGACGTCGATATCTGATGGTGCGTGAGGATGGAGGGAACGTGGTCATACTGTTGATATTAAAGATTCTGCTGAATACAGTCATGCTTGCCTGTAATGTCAGCATCTTGAGTATTATCTGCACATAAACCAATTTTATGATTTACTGTAATAGTTTGTACACCTTCGTCCAACTTCCTGGTAAGTTCTGGTATTGGCTGCTCGGGTTTCTAACGTGACGCCAAACTCGGCACCTGGTCTGAACAGGACCCACATGTCGGGTCCACAGACCTGCAGTTCCTTTGGGTTTTTCATCCATCCTTCAAGTCCAGGTGCTGTTTCTCTGTCAGCTGACCTTCATGAAGCTTGGTTGAAGATCAGCAGGTAGGAGAATAACACATCAGGATCCCCTATTTAAAATTTGTCTGTTTGGTTCATGTACACTGTACTGCCAAAAGTATTCCCTCATCATCCAGACCTTTGAGTTCAGGTGTTCCAGTCACTTGCACAGGTGTATAAACCAACACCTAGGCATGCAGACTGCGTCTACAAACATCAGTGAAAGACTGGGTCACTCTCAGGAGCTCAGTGAACTCCAACGTGGTGCCGTGATAGGATGATACCTGTGCAACAAGTCCAGTCCTGAAATTTCACTGAATATGACTTTTATGTTTTAAAGTTTACATTTTTCAGTCTCTTGTGATATCCCGTACATGCTGCTCAGCCTTGATGTGCGTGTTGGCTCTTTGTCGAGATTACAGTGCACACACTCAGGACAGAGTGCGAACAGCCAATCAGCAGCTGATTAGACCCCGCCAAGCTTCAGGTTGGAAATGAACACTGTTTCAGGTGCGATTCTGGAGCTCTGCTCCATGGTAACAGGAGAACCCAACCAGTAAAGATGGCGTCCTGTTGTTATTCTTGCGATCACTGTCAGAGGGCGCTGTCGCGTGAACATGTCCTGACTGAACCGGATCTGCCCGATATATTCGTGTCCTCAGAGCCTCAGTTTCTGGAAGCTTTTGGCTTCCTGTTGCTTCGAGGTGACATCGCACTTTCTCAGATGACGCTTTTCTTCTTTGTCGGGGGCGCTGAAAGGGTCGCCTGTCCCCGACTGCAGCGCGCATTGAGCACGTGAATGACACTGAGGCAGCAGCAGCTGTTAAACTTTAATCAGGAGGCATAAAGCTTTGAGCCTTTGCTTGGTACGAGCCTCCATCTCATGTTTCAGGTTATTTCTTTGCCTTCTGGAGCCTCGAACTTTACACCCTGTTCTCTGCAAACACACAAATGTTCAACAGCCTTCGACCAGCAGTGCTGTGGAAAAAGCAGAGGGATCAACCTGTGTGTGCTCAGCAGCGGCCCATTCTCAGGATGATAAAAGCTGTTTGCCGGAGCCTGAAGAGGGATTTGATGCATCTGACTGTAACGCAGGTACATTGTGCGTTTTCTCTGATGTGAATGACTCATTCAGGATTTATCAATGAAAGAATACTCTTGATGTTCAGAGTCTCAGGTGACACGCAGCGTACAGTGAATAGATGGGCAACGCTGGAATGAAAAAGAGAACAGCCTCCCTGAAGAACGGTCAGGCTCACTTCACACAGCACAAAAATGAATTTAAATGAGCTAAAAAGAGTAAAACGGCCAGAAGTGACAGGCTACAATGGAGAGAGCCAGAAGGATCAGAAATCCTGCCTCAGGTCAGCTGCTGGTGATGAATAGCCTAAAAGATGAAAAATGACCACAGAAACAAACACAATGAGAACCAGCACCATATACCTGCAAAGAGTCCGAATGAGCACAAAGCCTTGAAGAAAAACCAAAAGCCAACAAAAAGACTTAAAGTGACTACAAAGAGATAAAAGAACGACAACAAGAAGACCCAAAATGACCAGAAATCCTGCCTCAGATCAGCTGGTCATCCTCTACAAAAAAGACACAAAGTCCCCTTGAAGAGATGAAGGCCGCAGAGAGCTCTGAGAGGCCAGAAGATCGAGCAAAACGAAGCCCATGAGGAACACGCCGACACCCGTCCCTTCAGATCTGTCAGCGGTCAAAACATCCCTGCATGTACGCAAACAGGAAGCAGCTGTTTTATCTCCACAGCATCACGCTTTAACTAGGTTCCCACCGATGGAGTTGCTGAGTCGAGTATGTGACGTCCTGGACACCGTTTCAGCGTCGCCGTCGTGACTTTGCCTCACGCTCAGACGTAGACGGATCTGCTGCCACATTTCAGCACCTCATGAATAAATCCGATGAGGCTGTTTCTCCTCCAAACCCACGAGCGCCGCTCCTGTCACCCGAACGCCGAGGTCAAACAGGGAACTCAGCCACCGCCGTCCGCCTGATATTCACATATGTGGAGGCAAGACGGAGACACCAGGGAGGAAGATAATATTTGCAATGCTGATGTCTTCATGCAGCATGGATTTTATGGCATCTATAATATTTGTGTTTCCACCTCCTTTCCTCACCTGTCATCACTTCTCCTCGCACTGTTACAGTCCATCTTTCACCTCTGCATTCACTCAGCCTGCATCGAGTCAAATAACTTTATGACTTTAAATGATTGATATTGTTATTTTGGTAATACTCTGCAAACATTTCAGTTGCTGTGCAGATTATACTACATTATCCACAGACACACATCAATTAGTTAAACTGCAGGAATGTCTTAAAGACATAGAGGCCTGGATGACCTCTAACTTCCTGCTTCTAAATTCAGATCAAACTGAAGTTCTTGTGCTCGGCCCCACAAATCTTAGAAACATGGTGTTACTCTGGATGGCATTACCTTGGCCTCCATTGTCACTGTGAGGAGTCATTTTTGACCAGGATATGTCCTTCAGTGCACATATTAGACAAATATGTTGGACCGCTTTGTTGCACTAAAGTTTCAGACTGGTTTGTGGTTATGGCACAGATCAGTCCACTGTCAGTTATGCTGCTGTAGGCTCGGGCTGCTGGGGGACTTCCCATGATGCAGCATTTCTTTCCCCACCTCTCTTCACTCCCTGGGTGTTCATACACCACCTCAACATGGCAGTAACTTCAGCCTTCTTTCTACCATACTGTGTATGGTGTGCTGTTGTTCGTGGCCTCTCTATGCTCCTCTTTTCTCTTTGGTTCTGCTGGAGGTTTCTTCCTGTTAAAGGGAGTTCTTCCTCCCCACTGCTGGCAAGTGCTGCTAACAGGGAGTCGTCTGATTGTTGGGGTTTCCGCTCGCTCCAGTAGGGTCTTTACCTCACAGTTTAAAACTCTTTGAGGGGAATTTTGTGGTGAGCTGAACCGTTTTCTCCTAAAGCTCCCATTGTGAAAGCTTTTTCACTCTTCTGCATGTTATCGCAGGTGGATCTCCTGCTGTTCCTGTTATCACTTTCTTTTGGGAGAAAAACCCTTCCTGACAATTGATGAGTGGAGTCTGTTCATTCAGTTTCCTGCCTTCAAATGCTGAAAATAATCCAGCAGCTTGGTGTCTTGTGAGGCTCGTTTCCCGCTGACCTCGCTCCTCCTGCTGTAAACACTGTTCTCTTTGGTGAAGGTAACTGAATCACACCTTTAGCCGTCGTGCTCGGTGCTTTATCAGCTCCGCTCTCTGTCGCTTTATAACAACGTGGGGAAACTGTAATTTTAAGTACACACATTTTCCAGTAAACAAGTCATCCGCCCACAGACTCACACGGGGACATTTTTCTGATAAACACTCTCATGTTTCCAGAACCTCAATTGTGCGGTGGCCCTGAGAGCTCAGACACAGCCTCAGAAACAAATGCAGACAAATCAAACACAGTCTCACATTCACGGGTTGGAAGCTGTTGTTTTCTGACTCATTTTAGATGTTCGTGACCTTCGTCTCTGATGTCTCCCTCCTTGTTCCTCCTCCTCAGTGTTCTCACGCTGCAGAGATTCTGCATCTTGTTATCGTCTTTACATTTTGTGTTTTCTAAGTCACAGCAGCCCTAAAACTGACCTTTGAAGGCCACCATGCACACTCCTCCACTCAGTGAGGCAGCCTGCATGAATCACTGAGGTGTCACATGATGCTGCCTTTACCTCACAGTGACCCACACGATGCCTGTTGGCGTCGGTGCCGTGATTGGTGAGAGGCTGGCTAGGGTCCGGGAGGAGGTTGGATGGGTGGAAGTTTATCGGTCAGGGTACATGATTCATTTTGCCTTTATCACTGCATTAATGCTGAACATTAAAAAATGATGTTTGGAGTGACAGCCCCGACACACTGATGCCATCACCCAGTGTGTCACGTACCGCTGCCAAAGCTTCATTAACTGCCATCCTGCCATGCCTGAGCTCAGACTGTAACTGTACGTCTGCCGAGCTGTCGGAGTTCTCTGAAGACAACACCAGACAGAGCTACCTGTGCAGGTATTCATTTCAGTGTAAACATTTCTGAACTTTCAGACAGTTTAAAGATCAGTAATGAAGATTTGAGTCTCAGACTCTTGTTTTATTGGTCCTGTGCACCTTCATGTTTGCCCTGCACTTTTATATTTAGGAGGAAGTTCATATTTCTCTGAATCGAGCTTCTTCTGTAGCTGGCTTCATCGGGTCATTGTTCCTGTTCTATGTTTCTACATTTCTCCAAAGAGGAAACAGTTCACTGCTCTGCTGCTGCTGCATCTACGCAGCGAACAGCGACTCCATCCTCAGAGAGGAATTCAGCATGTTCTGGGGTTCAAATCTGAGACCTCTGCACCACACCCGCCTTTTTGGATCTTCATCTAAAGCCCTCTGAGGCAGATCTGGGATGTCTGATGGGATTGACATCAGCAGATCCAGCACTGAAAAATAAATCAGGAGATGTGCTGCTGTGTAGGAAGCAGAGTTTTTTTGCAGCTTTGGAAGGACGAGGGCCGGAGAGGAGCGAGGACTCCGAGCCCTCAGCGAGAAGGTGCAGTGAGACTGAAGTGAGACGACGATTGCAACACAACAAATGAAAATGTGAAGAAGGAGGATTGGAGAGTCTCAGAGAGCACTCTGATTGACGAGCAGCACTCTGCAGACTCTCAGAGAAACCAGACGGGGAGTCAGACATGCTGGAAAACTCTGCAGAATAATTCAGAACAAAGAAGTTACTGTCAGCGACGGGGTCAGCTGACAGCTTTGTGGTTGTGTCAGCGATGTGTGCGACCCCGAGGTCTGCACACACAACGAGCTGAAGCCCTTTTTACAGCATAATTAATGAGACTTCTGCTGAGCTGCAACAGCAGCTGAATATTAAACGCTTACCTTCTGATGTCTCAACCTGCTGAACTTCTCAGGAGAAAAATATGGAAACAACCCCGTGAGTGAGCGTCTTCCTGCTCACAGGTAATTAAGAAACATCATAAAATATTACCACACCTGTCATAATCAGAAGACTAAAATGCATTAATAATCTCTAGAAAGTCAATAAATAAAGTCAGAGGAAGTTGGCTTGAAGGCAGCTGGACATGAGCAGCAGCTTCAAACCTTCCAGAATGAACTGAGAGGATGTGATAAAACTGTGACTATAAAATGAGGCATCCGCTGAACGTCTGTGTGGCTTTCCAAGAAAATTCAATCAGCATCTCCCACCTGAACTCCCAATCACATCTATTGTTTTAATGAAGCTCTGCAAAATTTGACCTTCATTGCATGAATATTTTCAGACCCTCGCAGTACACACAGAGAGTGGCTGCAATTTTGTTTTAATGATTTCTTTTCCAGCCTTCATAGTGTCATAAATACTCTGAGCTACAAACACACTTAAGCTCTTTTAAAAACTCCAAGAGCCACAATCTGAAGACTGAATGCATTTTTGTTCTGTGAGCATCAGTGTTATGATCCATCAGTCTGAAAGAACTGCAGCACATTTGGATGTTGGATCTGATCATTCACTGGAAAAACTCTGAGCTACCAGCATGTGGGAGAGGTGCTCAGTATTTTACTTCTATTTGATACCAGGATCATCTCCTAGCTGTGATTCCTTCTGTTTTTGAGCGGGTCAGGTGGGAACCCATCTTTTCAGATGGAGGCCTGCAGAAAGGCAAAGCCTCCTCGGGAAAGTGTTGGGAAGGTTAGAAAGAAATATCGAAATCTAACAGAACAGAAGCACACATACAAAAACAAAAGATTCCTAAAATACTTCCTGCAAAACACAAAGAAGCAAAACTGGGTGTTCAGGGCTTCAATCAGAGCCGGAGAAAACAAAATTTAAAATGTAAATGTGAGCAGGCAGCATGAGGACGAGGACGCCCTTTGACCCTCATCAGTTCACCTCCTGCTCTAACTCACAAATGAACACCAGCGTCACTTCGAGCTGCTGTCCAACACCGTGTAATCTGCTGTAACGCACACGTCAACATCATCCCCACGACGCGCTCCGGATAAGCAGTATTGATTATATGCCACCGTGTGTGAGTACTGTGTAGCTGCTCCTGTCAAAGACTCACTGCTTCAGCTCTCCTGCAGGTCTTAAGCTCTATTTAAGGGGTACACCGTACACAGTCACCGATACTTTCCCAGGAGCTCAAACCGCCCCACAAACAGCTCCATGAAGACCAAACTAAACGTCCTCACAATGCACACATGTGAGGGCTGCTCTTCATTTACTCTCCCCCTTCATTAGCCTCATTAGCAAAAGTCATCTCTGTATCTGTGAGCTCATGCTGGTTTTAGGGGCCAGAGGAGACATCCTTGAATGAGAGACACAGACCTGCTAATCAGTCACATACAAATCCAATCCTGGAATTTCACTCGGCAGAACTGGAGCTCCGCCTTCTTGGACCGTCTTTTAGTCCAATGAAGCCACAGTAGCATATTATTGGTCAGATAATTGCATTAAAAATGCTCCAAAAGACTCCAACACGGTCCAGAGGGCCAGTTAAATTCTAGTTATTATAACTCTGAGGTTTAATGAAGCAAAACCTTGAATGCTTCATGATTGTGTGAGCTGATGATTAAATGCGTGAAATGTTCGCTCGGCTTTTCTGCCTCCTCTGTGGAGTCGCTCACTCAGACGTGCCTGGACAAACAGCTGTAAACTGCCTTTTGCTGCTCGACTGCTCTCCTGCAATGAAACGATACGGTGTCGGTGCGCACACGCACATACACACACACACACACACACACGTGGGTGTAGGTGATTGTGAGTGATGTTTCTGACAGAGTGAGTGTCATTTTATTTTGGACACTTTAGTTTTCTGAGATTGATGCGCTGAAGTCCGACACTGAGGCAGCAGATAACAGCTGTGGACGTCGTCCCGGGTCTGTAACAGCTCCTGTTCCACTGCTGGATGTTCATATTAAACTAACGAGATTAGTATATGTACAGTAATCACTGTGAGCCCAGTGCTGCAGGCCTGTTTTTCCTTACTCTGGGAGCGGTATGATGTCACATGGCTGGAATATCCATATGTGGACGGATTTCTATGTGATGGACTCAAATTTTCCACTAAAAATCAGAAGGATGCAACGTTCAGCCAGTTAGCTGCTACCCTGGGTGCTCAGTAACATCCATGTTAGCAGGCTATGATGATGTCATAGTACAACTGCATACCTGCTAGATCATACTTGACATGTTCACTTGGGGGGTGCAGAGGACAGGGGACACGTGATGATGTCACAGTTCAGCTCAGCTTCACCACTTACTTACTTACCTGTATTTTCAATGTGATTAATATTTACAGCGAAATCATCTGTGATTCGACTCTTGGCTGCAAAAGGACCTTCGATATGAAATCATTCTGAAAGGTCGAACTGGAAGGTGATAAGGAACTGTACACCAGTGCAGTGAGTTAAATATGAATTAATCCACAGACTTCAGATCAGTTCATCAGATCTCATCAGACATGGAGACTTAGCAGTAACTCGTTACTGCTTGTTGAACAATAAGCATGTGTTCTGGATGAAAACATTTTAATGTTAGTTTTAATTCAGGATCAGCTGATATAACGAGTCTAAACACTGAGAACGACCAGCTTCACAAACGACTTTCTAAACTTCATTCACACTTTGGTTCTGCGACACACTTACCTGAGATTTTATTTGAAATGCATTCTGGGATACTTGGCTGTCCCGAGTCAACACGAGTCAGCACCTAGCGCGTTGTTATAGCGACAATCAGGCTACACGCGGCTCTCTGAGGATGAACTGAGGAGGATGATTTTGAACTGTGAATCATGCAAAGCCGCCCTGGTGGAGTTCCAGAGTGAGAATGGAAATAAGCAGAATCGCTCCACTTTAACAAACTGATCATTGGAGACGCATTTATGACTTTATACCATCATCTCTCTTTTAAAAATGCAGATGCTGCCTTTGTTTTGTGGTTGGGCTGTTTCAGAGAAGCAGATGTTGCTGCTTTTTTTAAGCAGCGAGGATGAAAGAGTCGGTCTGAGCCTCCGTTTCCTTTCTGCTCGTCTGACTGACATCTCCATGCAGCACAGACGAGATAAAGCCCTCCCGGGGGGAAAGTAAAAGCTGCTGTAAATATATTGTGACTCGGCTGCACTGAACTCCATAATCATCACAAGCTCTTATTTAGTTCTCCAACACCCGACAACACAGCACGGCTTCAGAGGCTTCGCTCCCGAGTGCAGACACAGCAACAATATCGCTCCTCTACTTCCACTCAGTCAGAGGCTCGTACAAGGAAACAGATTCATTCCACTAGAAGAAGCTTGGATGCATTCACAGTGACTTCCTGCAATCACCTTAATCTATTTGATTAGCATCCTCTCAGACAGAATTCCTACAGCTGGACTTCCAGGACTGATCAGTATTGAGCCACTGATCACAGACTGCCTTTGATCCCTGTTGACTCTCCCAAAGCCAACCGGGACTGCTAGCATAATTACTGTTCACATTTCCTGAGCTTTACCTCGAAGTGACTAACACTGTGTTAAAGAAGTCACTGGCAGCATTAGTGAAGGTTACAGATGATCTTCTTACAGCCTCTGACAGTGGACTCATCTCTGTGCTTGTCCTGTTGGACCTCAGTGCCAGCTTTTGATACTGTTGATCATAACATTTTATTACAGAGATTAGAGCATGCCATAGGTATTAAAGGTACTGCACTGCAGTGGTTTGAATCATATTTATCTAATAGACTCCAAATTGTTCATGTAAATGGGGAGTCGTCTTCACACATGAAGGTTAATTGTGGAGTTCCACATGGTTCTGTGCTAGAACCGATTCTATTTACATTGTACATGCTTCCCTTAGGCAGTATTATTAGAAAGCATTGCATAATTTTCATTGTTATGCAGATGATACTCAGCTTTATCTATCCATGAAGCCAGATGACACACATCAGTTAGTTAAACTGCAGGAATGTCTTAAAGACATAAAGGCCTGGATGACCTCTAATTTCCTGCTACTAAATTCAGATAAAACTGAAGTTCTTGTACTCGGCCCCACAAATCTTAGAAACATGGTGTCAAACCAGATACTTACTCTGGATGGCATTACTTTGGCCTCCAGTAACACTGTGAGAAATCTTGGAGTCATTTTTGACCAGGATATGTCCTTCAATGCACATATTAAACAAATATGTAGGACCACTGTTTTGCATTTACGCAATATTTCTAAAATTAGATTAGACTGATGCTGAAAAGCTAATTCATGCATTTATTACTTCTAGGCTGGACTACTGTAATTCATTATTATCAGGCTGTCCTAAAAACTCCCTGAAAAGCCTTCAGCTGATCCAAAATGCTGCAGCTAGAGTACTGACAAGGACTAGAAAGAGAGAGCATATTTCTCCCATATTGGCTTCTCTTCATTGGCTCCCTGTTAAATCTAAAGTAGAATTTAAAACCCTTCTCCTCACATACAAGGTCTTGAATAATCAGGCCCCATCTTATCTCAAAGACCTCATAGTACCGTATCACCCCAATAGAGCACTTCACTCTCAGACGGCTGGCTTACTTGTGGTTCCTAGGATACTTAAAAGTAGAATGGGAGGCAGAGCCTTCAGCTTTCAGGCCCCTCATCTGTGGAACCAGCTCCCAGCTTGGATTCAGGAGACAAACACCCTCTCTATTTTTAAGATTAGGCTTAAAACTTTCCTTTATGATCAAGCTTATAGTTAGGGCTGGATCAGGTGACCCTGAACCCTCCATTAGTCATGCTGCTATAGGCCTAGGCTGCTGAGGGGGTTCCCATGATGCACTGAGTGTTTCTTTTCATTCACCTTTATTTACTTGTTTATACTTCACTCTGTATTTAATCATCAGTTACTATTAATTTCTGGCTCTTTCACAGCATGTCTTTTGTCCTGTCTCTCTCGCCTCAGCCCCAACCGGTCACGGCAGATGACTGCCCCTCCCTGAGCCTGGTTCTGCTGGAGGTTTCTTCCTGTTAAAAGGAGTTTTTCCTTCCCACTGTCGCCAAATGCTTGCTCATAGGGGGTCGTTTTGACTGTTAGGTTTTCTCTGTAATTATTGTAGGGTCTTTACCCACAATACAAAGCGCCTTGAGGTGAATGTTTGTTGTGATTTGGCGCAATATAAATAAAATTGAATTGAATTGAATTGGCAGAGCTGCAGTTTGTTGGACAGTCAGAAGGTCTGGGGAGATGAGGCTAGCAGGTAGAGGACAGTCCATACATGTGTGGCATGTTTGATGGCTGGCTTCCAGGTTTCCAGGTGCCTCAACCACAGTCTCACTCACTAGAATGCCTGACCTTTCACATCTGCCTTGCCATCGTATTTCCTCTTCTTCCTATGTTGGAGTCCAATGCTACATCGAACCAACAAAATAAAGCTTCTAATTTCCCAACATTTCCATGATATACTTCAGAATTTTAGGGTTTAAAATTGTCAGCACTTTAAACAACAGTTTTAAAGAAAGGCAAGTTAGGTGACTAACAAACAGCCTACACCCAAATAATACTGTGTACATTACTGTGTTCACCTACTGTAGCTACAAGTTTTATTATCCATAAAATCTCCACAACCTCAGTAGGATTACGTTTGTCTGCTCACGTTTTAAAGTAAAGGCTTTAAAGGCATGCAGGGCCTCGGCTGCACATAACTTCACTGCAGTTTAGCTCCAAATTTAAGCTTTTCAGGATCTTCATTACTTTAACGTTTAACTGCTGACTGAGCACCACGAAAACGCCTAAAAGTTTATTCTTCACCCACCTCTCTTGGACTGGCCAACATCTTGTGGAAAGAACTATCCACCGGCATGCCATGAATCCACCCAATGACTCCTTCAAAAGAGAAGGACACATCTGTGAGCTACATCTGGAGGAACCTTCAAACTGGGACAGCCTTCATCGCCTCGCTGTGACATCATCAGCCTCCGAATGCAGCCTTTGAAGGATGCCACCCCTGAAGGGGGAATAAACAAGCTGAGTTTTGTATAAATTAGTTAACATAATCGGGAAAGACTTGGAAAGTGTGGTTTTCATGTTTCTACAGCTTCAGACTGCTGATTGTTTTCAGGTGTACCTGCAAACAGAGGCCACAGGTATCACAGAGGAAACCAGCTCATTACAATTTTTCAAAGAACACTTTGTTTTTCTTTGCTCACTTTTACTTTTCATCACTCCCCACCAGCTCTGCCTCCCTCTCCACCTCTAACACCTCCTCCCCCACCCATCCACCCCTCACCTCTTTTCTATCAGAAACTCAACGTCAAACGTCTTCATCAATCTTCCACTTCTGTCCGATGCCGCCTCTAAACTTTGCAGCCTCTCCTCGTCCCTGCCCTCCTGTTCTCTCGCTCCTCACCTCATCTCTCATTCATTCATCATTTTCGGCTCTCTCTCAAACCTCCTGCTGTCTCATCCCACTTAACCTTTCCTGCCGCTCTCTCTCCGCCTCTCATCCATCTCTCTTTCCACCGTCTCCTCTCCCTCCTGCACCATTTTCATGAGCTCTCTGCAGCGATGATGTTTCATTTCTCTTATTTCATGTCTCTCCACTTTACACCATTTTATTCCTCGTGTGGCGCTAAAACGGTGTTAGCATAACTTTTATCAGCATCTGGAGGCGACGAGCAGAAACTGTAGCAGCAGTTTTTATTGAAAAGGAGCTGAAAACGCAAAGAGCAGCTCCAGCAGGAATAATGGAGGAACCACTTCAGCAGATTACACACGAGTGCTTTTTGGAGAATTTACGGCACTCAGCAGTTTTCTCTTTCAAACCTGTGGTTCAGATGCTTCAGAGGAGCCCTGTACTCCAGCAGCTCTGAAGTACAAAACACTACATTTCAGACAGCACTAAAGGCTGGGATGTTTTTTAGTTTTGGAATGATCCCAACCCAGCTCGCTCTGGTCCTCAGTCACAGATCGGTGTCATTCCTGTTTCTCTACGCCTCTCATCAGCGTCCTCGCCAGAACTCTAAACTGAGTTTGAATCATGAGGACGTATTTCCACAGAGCACGCTCGTATGATGTACTTTCTTTTGAGAAACGGTGACATTAAAATGTCCCTTTGAACGTTGAAACACAGGAAGAATCAGGACTGCGACAGTAGCTGCAGACCTTGTCACATGACCAAACATCCATTATGACGTGTTCACAGCAGTTTTCATGTGGTGCATTTGCAGAAGTGAGGCAAAGTGATCCAAGCTCGTGTCGGGCGATGCAAGTTTAGATGAATCTGCATTCATGCAAGATAAAATATTTCAACTTTGGCTAAAAGTTAGCATCACAAAAACCCGTCAGCAATCAGATATCGCTTCACTTCCTGCTTCAGCAGATCATTCAGGATGGCCTGTGTAAGCTTAGCGACCAAACACCAAATATGGTGGACCCGAAGACGGCATCAGGGTTCAGGTGTGGTCCACATGTTGAACAGTGTAGTTCATGCTGCCTCGTTTATACACATAACAGAGGCGCGCTCGACTCACCTGAACGACAGGTAATAATAATAATCTTTTTCCCAGTTACAGAAATCTGAAGAACAACTGAAACACTTTAGTGCACTGGGCACGAGCAGTGGGGGCGTCACCTCTGATGGGTTCAGGTCATGTTGATGGAATAATTATATCATTATAGTCGTTAGCCAGGTGTTATTATACTGTCTGGAAGGATAAACACGTCCATGAATTCATGTATGGAAAAAAATGTTTTAAATGCATACAGTGTCTTCCAGTTTATGACTCAATCATTTTGACAATGAAATTATAGGAATTTTCTTTCTGTGTTGAACTTGTGGAGTGACTCCTGACTTCTCAGTATCTCCACCTTCAAACCGAAGCTGTCATATCATCAGAAGGAAACGTGGCTGCGGTCTCTTCCTCTGGATGTTTGTCTCTTTAAAGCTCTGAAATCATCACGTGGCTCTCTGATGCTGAGCAGCAGCTGTTATTTTTTTCTGCAGCGTTGTAGTTTATCTCAAAGTGTTTTCATTTCCCTACTTTTTCCTCTCAAACAGGCTCTTTGAAGCTCATCAGTGAAAGAGGGGAAAGATATAAAAGTTGAGCTGTCAGTGAATATTCGAGCTGGTTGCCATAAATCTAAACACAGATATGGCAGCAGAGCGGCTGTGTCCTCGGGGATCCTAATTATATATTATTAATGAGCCAGGGGCCACAGTTAAAGGTCCTCAGGGATCACCGAGTCAGAGCGTGAAAGACTAAACGGGGCCTCAGAGACCCAGTCCAGGCCCCGAGGAGCAGCAGTAGGAGTCTCTAAGGAGACCCAAGTCAGAGCTTCAGGCTGTATGTCGTCCTCTGCTGGTGACATTTAGAACCTGTGCAGAAAAGCACAGCTCTGCAGATCCTCTCAGACCTTCATGCACATGTGACGGCAGGTTGAAGTGCTGCTCTCTTCCTGGAAGGACACCAGTGTGCAGATGGGTTTTTTAAAAACTATAGGTATGGCTGTTAACTGCACATGATCTGGTGTTTATGAAGGAAAACTGTGTGAGCCTCACTCAGACTCAGACACAGGCCCAAAGCTTTAAAAGTAAATAATGAAAGTCTAAGAAAATTCCCTTTAAAGTTTGGACTTCATTCACAAAGCATCTCAGGCCTTAAAGAGCTCCTCAGGTAAAGAAAAAAAACTGTTAGGAGGATGTTAGAGCTACAGGAGTGCACTGGAGAAAAGCTCTCCTCTTTTTTCTTTTCTCAGGAGGAAATATCATATTTGCACTTACATAAATATGTTTCTTTATTAATTTAAAGTAAATGTAAATGTTGTGTAAGATGGTGGCATGCACACATGCTGCAGCTCTGCGCTCCTTAAAACAGCCTCTTTATTTTTTATTTTGCTACTGCCTTCATCAGTCAGTGTTATTTATACTGAGACGACTCTCAGATACACCCGAGACCATCGGATAGAGATCGGTTCTGTGTCTTTAAGAACATCCCAATCATGAGATCCCTGTCAAGCTCGCTACACCGCAGGGGCCCCCGTGGATTACTGTCCCTCCCAGATGGCCGCAGAGAGAGGAAACAGCAGTGAGGCTGCAGAGTGGCCCCCGTCTTTCCCATCGACCTCCGTAAAGTTACTCCAAGATGGAGCAGTGCGTTGTTTCTTGGAACAGCAAACGCTTGTCTCTTAGGCTTTTGACACGTCCACCTGCCGATGTGCACCAGAGAGTCCACTCAAGCCTTATTCTGTGCAAAGTTTCCTTGGAGAGAACCCCCTCTGTTCTCCGTAGCAATGCGAAATAACCACAAAGGTTGCTGTAGAAGACAGACCCCTTCTTACCATCTCAACAGTTGCTTCAGGATGTGGTTCTAAAGCCGTCCTAATGAACACTCGTAAACTACCAAGAGCATGCTTCAAATCAAAGTGAGCAAAAAGACGGTCCGTACATTTATGTTTTAATTTCAAACGGAAAAGAAGAAATATCTTTTGTTTAGCATTATATGGATTTGGAGTAGTTTTTTGTTTTTTAATATCCATTTTGAAAATGAAAAATGAATGACCAAAAAGTTAACTGACCCTACGCCTAGAACGGCAAGGATCTCCTCATGGACTACAGTTCCTCCCTAACAGTTTGTTTTCCAAGATGTCCGATCTCTGATCTTCGACACCTGTCAGTGGACTTTCTTTTCTGCTCTCAGCTGAGTTGATAGCTCTCAGGCTCAGGTGTACACACCTGTTCAAGAGTCAGACCTGACACAGTGAAGTGTTGGAGAGGAATTTAAAGACAAAAAACAGCTGATTTCACACAGCTGTTATACTTTCTGTTTACAAGCACCAACCTGCACCTATTTGTGTAATGCATGTGTGAGTGTGCAGTGCATGTGAGCAGACCTCTCTGTGGTTTCTGTGAAGAGCTGCAGCCCCGCCCGATGCTCTGCTCTCTCTGTGTGAACCCTCTGTGATTTTTCTCCTGCCATCTTTTTTCCTTCTGTTCATGATTCCAGAAACACACATTTGCTTTTCTTCACTTCTCTGCAGACTCTGATAGCTGGAGGTACAAACTGAAGGCAAACAGTAAAATTAGGGAGTGTCTGCACCCCTTCATGGCTACAGATGGGATGGAAATGTGGAGGATGAAGGTTTATTAAAGAGGAGCTTTTATAAACATGATGAAGCGCCCCCCCCCCTCTACACTTTCCTGCCTTTGTGTTTGCATGCAGTTTTAATTGTTCATTTCAATCAACCTTTATGTGTACAGCACCTTTCAGGTGGTATGATTCAACGAGCTTCACAGACCACAAAATGTAATGAAACAAAACCATAAAAATTAATATGCAAATTCAAATAAATGAAACAGTAAAACAGTGAGTGAGTCCATAAAATGCGGAGCGATTAAACAATAAACAAAAAAGAAAACAATCCTGACCCCTGGCTGGACATTTGAGAAGCAAATGCTGTATTTTTACTGCACATGCCGCCCGGAGAGCTTCACAGAGCAACATGAAACAACAGCAGAGAAAATCTGATCAAAGTTTTCCATCAATAAAACAACAACATATAAAAACTGTTTAGCCAAAGTTAAGAAGAGACTTTTTCTGGATCACAAACTGCCTCCAAATCCACACAACACCTTCAGACTCCCAGGATGCTGCACAGTGAAATAAATGTGGTGCCATGAGAAGCAAAATATTTCCCTGTGAAATGTAATGAAGTAGAAATCTAATAAAGCCTGAGATGTGCAGAGTAGGTGTGTTTTCATTGATCACTGTGACGTGTCGAGTCCTCCGAGCCTCGTTTCTCCTTCATCTCTCCGCTCATGTTTCCCTCCCAGCTCGATGCGTCACGCGTGCACATGTGCAGACAAATGTGAGTATTAGCCACCTTCAGCTGTGTGTTTAGCTCAGTGAACACGGGTTTCTTTATGGAAATGCAGTCGAGGAAGCCCGCGGGGCTCGTCCCGCTGAATGACCTGCAGCAGAATAAAAAGGCTGCGTCACAGAGAGGTCTGTGTTTTAAAGCACATGCAAGCAAAGAGATTAGATAAGCCTCGTTATCTTCAGTGCAGAGAGCATCTACACTATCAGACTTTTACAGCATGAAGCTGCAGTGAGGTGTATGGATCAAAGTTCAGGGCTACAGCTAAACAGTCCAAAAAATGGCCTCTAACCTTCTCTGCCTCATCACTTTACCTTAACAGAAAAGAGCAGGCAAAAGAACAAGGGCTGTAAATCTATTTATGACGTAGTTGTGTTGGAAGTCATATTTATTTATCGACGGGGCAACGATGTCTCATTCAGCTAAATGCCAGCTGCCTCACCGTGGAAGGAACCGAGACGCAAGGAGAGGAATCAAGGATGTTCCTGCGTCTGTGGCCCAGCGTGTTCAGTTTTGGACCTTCAGTGTCTTTATTTATTGTGCGATTCCGACTTTATTGTAGTGTTTGGTGTTTTTCCTCAGTGTCCTGCTTCCTTTGTGTTTCTGTGTCTGGTTCGGTCCTCGTCTCTGTGCCTCGTCTTCATGGTTCTCTGTTTTCCCTCTTTAGTTGTGTGAAGTTCACGTCTTAGTCCCGGTCAGTGTGTTTGTTGCTTCCTGTCGTGTTTTAATGGGCTCTTGTGTTCTGTATTTAGTTTTGCTTCCATGGTCTTGTCTTCAGTGACCAGCTTCAGGTATGCTCCCTGGTGTTTCTTATCATCCTGAATACCTCCTGTGGGACATTGCCCGTGTCCTCATCTGTTCTTTGCCGTGTCATCTACTGCTCCGGTCGCTGTGTCCTCTGGCTCTGTGTCCTCCCATGAGGTTCCCTAGTTTCCTCTCAGTCTCCTCAGTTTGTGTATTTCTGGCTTCCATTGCATATGTAGTATATTTGCCTCATGTGATTCAGTAATAAAGCCACACTCTGTTTAGTCCTGTCCTGCGTTTAGGTCCTGTTCCTGCCTGCCACACAGCGTACCTTGACAGTTCAGTTTAGGAAATGAGAAGGAGCGGATGTGGTGAGGGAGGGCCGGATCGATCTGACTGCTCATACGTTTATAACTTCTGACTGTATCCTGGATAATTCTCCTTTCTGACTCCATAATTTCCAGAATGAAAACCAAGACTTGAAACTAGTGACAGAGACCATAAAGTCATCAGGAAGTGTTTGCTGAGACCAAAGACCTCCTTGTGATTGCTTTGTTCACTAGCAAATTGATGCAGTGACCCATAGTTTGCAGGGAAGACACCGACTTGTCTGCAAACCTTTGCCAACTTCTATCCAGGCTGTGTGGAAAAAAGTGAGACAAAAATTGGAAATGGAGACGGCTCGCCTTCAGAGTAAAAGATGTGCTGTACCGCTGCAACCAGCACATTTCAAAAGGCATCCCTGAAACTTTTACTTTGAAGGAGAACAGTCTCCTTTTTAGTTTATGTCGCACTTTTAAAGCTTCACTATCACTTGGTGAGTGTTTGCACGCAAGTCTGCTCTTCCATGCAAACTAGTGATGACCACAGCAACTTGCTAGCAACCAAAGGAATCATAGGGAGGTTTTGGTGCAGCACCGTGCTACCAACTTTATCACACAACAGGAAGCAACCAGTTGCCAACCAGTTGAGGAACACATATTTTTATCTTGCAAGTGTCCAGCTTTTGGCTGTTACCAGGCTTTTTGAAACTAAATAGTTCAAAAATGGATCTCCTACATCCTTTTCCTAACCACTGACAAAAAGCCCATCTCAGTTCTTACTGTGTTGTTTCACGCAGGTGAAACATACCACTTCACTACTGAGGCTGTAGTTTTAAATAAACAGAAATATTTATTTAAGGCAAATGAAATGTTTGCTCACTCCATTCGTCTCCTGTAGGACATCATCTGATGTAGGAACCAGATTTCCTCTCAGCAGCGACATGTTCAGGGTCCAGCTGTGATTTTATCAGCAGGTTATTGATGAACATTTCCATGAGTCTCTGATCTGATGGTGTGTCACTCTGAACTGTGGGGCGGATTTATCTCCTTTCATAAAGGATGGTCCGGTGTCTCCGCTGCTGAAGGCACAGTTAAAGCACTTCTTAGGGTTTAGAGAATTCACCCAGCTCTAATTATAGCTGCAGAAACTTCAGGGTCACTTCAGTCAGTTAGAAACCTTCTTCAGACTGAATATTCAGTCGCAGTCCAAATATCTTCATGTCTGAGGTCCAGCAATTCTTCTCCTCTGTGTCCCTCACTCGTGCTTTCTTTGCACTGACTCACTGACTCTCCTCCAGCTGCTGATGTTCAGATGTTTCTGCTGCTTGAACTCCCCGAGGCTTGGATGTGGGCTCTAATGTGAGCTGCTGGCATCTCTCCTGTCCTTGGTGTTTTAATGTGATCCAAACGAATGTGTCCCAGCAGCAGTGAAACAGCAGTTCCCGTGCCCTGCGGTACAACTTTCTTTGCACCATACACACTGTTTAAAAAAAGTCCCTGGCTTCCAAGTCTGAAAAGTGTAACTTATGATCCCATTTAGAGGAAAAACACGAAGTCTGTGGTTTCGAGCTGTTTGTGCCCTGATGTTCAGATGTGGAGGGAGAGTCTGGAAAGCAGACCTCCGTTCTACAAGGAGCTGTCTGAAGCCTGGCCTCAGTGAGACGTCCATCTTTGATGTGATTTCAAAGATCAGGAGCACGTTTTCATCAGCAAACAGAGGTTAAAAGCAGAGTCTGTACAACTCATCAAAAGGCTTTCACACTTCATCCTCATCTGTCAGGCTGAAGGGTTAGTCTCAGAGGGGCGGGGCATAAACAGAATCCATTAATGAGACCTCTGAGGTAACTTCATTTCTTTAACACTGCAGGTCCTGTGTGGCTCACTGTGCTTCAGCTTCTGAAGATAAATTATGCATTTAAGCTGCCCGTGGTCCAGCTCTCAGCTTCAGCTGCTTTATTGTCTGATAACAGCTCTCAGATCAGCCCTCGTCTTTCTGCCCCTCCGATTCTCCTTTAGCTTTAGCATCACCATCTCCCTCACAGGCATCCTCCCCGAAGCTGTAACCAGAACACGTGCCGTCAGACCTCAGCTCACACACTCAGAGATGGAAATTAACGAAGCACGTGACCCGATACGATGACTCTGAGCTGCTGCTGTTTCGGCTCTATCGGACGTGTCATCTCATCGCCGCGCTGTCGTCTTATTGCTGATTCATATCAGACTCCAACAAACTACTGACTTCATGTCTTCCATTGTGCTGCTGTCAGCTGACGGCAGATACAGACTCCCAACAAACAGAGTGCAAGCACTTATTATGAAGCATCAGGTGGGAAAATGCTTTGCTGCTTCAGAGGAACTTAGAATGGATTCAGGTCTCTACAGAAAAACTGATTTGGATCATTGTTACAGCTGAAGGTCAGCAGCTGGAAGACGCTTTAAAAACAGACAGAAGGAAGGACAGCTCTGATCTGCTGACTCTGCTCCCACGCTGATGTTTGACTTCCTTTGCTCGTAGTCGACAGAAGCTCCACTTTCATTTTGTTTCTGCAGCAGCTGTTTTTTTACCTCTTTATAACGAGCCAAATATCATATCTCTGTGAAAGCTTGGATCACCTTGTCGGCAATAAATCAGAGTTTGATGGGGCTGCCCTTTTATGGGCAGAATTCCCAGGTGCAGTCAGGCGGCTGAGGGTGTCGGGTTCGGTGCTCTCGGGATCTCGGCTTCTCTTTTTGGATTATGTGGTCCTGCTGGCTTCATCAAGCGATGACTCCAGCTCGCACCGGAGCAGTCTGCGAATGAGAATAAGCACCTCCCAGTCTCAGACCATGGTTCAGGGTTCAGGGTGGAGGTTCGTGGTTCATGGTGACAGCGTGAAGGTAAAGATCTACAGTCTACCGCCACCTACAAGCTGAAGATCCAGGAGGTGGGAGAAATGAGCTTCCTGTAGAGGGTGTTTGGGCTCAATCTTAGAGATGGGATGAGGAGCTCAGTGAAAGCACTTCACCTGAGCTGGATCAGAATTTCACCAGGACACCTCTGGTAACACCTCCGAGGTGAGGTGTTACATGTCCATTCAGGAGGAGCATCAGTGGCTCCAACTGTCTCACAGATGTAGTGCAGCAACAGGTGCTGCAGTTTTTCTCTGAACTGAAGTTGAGAAGAAGTACCAAAGTAGCTCGAGTGAAAATACTCGAGTACATGGAAACTGTCTGCATGCAAACTTGGAGCAGGTAAATGTGGCAGGCTCGTGAAATCTGCATTACTTTGTCACGCAGGGCCTCGTGTTCGTCGTTTCCTCTGGATGTAGCACATGAAGTGAAAAGCTGTTCCGGTCTGAATACTCTCCCTGCTGTTTCACTAATTCTCACCTCCTCCCCCAGCCTCCCCTCAGCCTCCCCTCAGCCTCCTGTGCCTTCTCCCTGTTAATGGCGTACCTCAGACTGTGACAGCAGGGCCATAACACATAAAGACAGTGGGCTGAACTCTGTGAAAGCCACTCCGGGAAGCCCATTACAGCACAGCCGTGCCTCTTTATGCATTCTTCCTGGGCCCATATCGGCCCTCTATTGGGTTCACAGGGCCATGGCTTCGGACACAGGGGCAATATACACAGTGCATAAAACATTAATGGCATGGCTCGGCCGTCTGCTGCTGCTCTCTGCTGTAGGCGAGGGTCGAGAACACACCGGATAATAAAAAACAATCCTTCACTGGCTCGTAAAAAGTGTCAAGAGTTCGGTTCGGTGTGAGCTGAATTTCCTGAGTCTCCGAGGCCCTTTATGTCACTGACATGACCGACAAGTGTGAGGAGGCCCTTAAATTATACTCACGTACACCGCATCGTGACCCACTGTCTCATAAATACGCCTGTCACTGTGGGTTGTCTTTTCCATAGAAATCGCAGGTAATAAATGGTAACCTGTTAGTTAAACTTGAACTGATGGTTACATAGATGGTTATAGGTCGGAGGGCAGGAGCAGTGGAGATGGATGAAGCTGGAGACCAGCAGTTTGTGTCACGCTGCTCAGAGATGAGTTTGTGTTCGTTGTGTTACAGTGTGTCGTCAGTGTTACTGACACTCCAGGAATGATCAGCAGTGAACGCTTTATTACAAAACAACATTTAATATTTAGCAGTCTGTATAAATATCATGAGCGCCAGTATCATCAGAATGCAATTGTTGTTATTAAATAATTAATAATTCTCTTTTTCTGCATACAAACAAATGACAAACACAACTTTCCCAGTGGTCAGTAAATATGATACATTATATCATTCTTAACAGTAAAATCACTTTATTTATTGACTAAATTTTATTATTAAAGTATCATTTATTATAGAGCAAAATTTTTCAGGCGTTATCCTTTCCTGTATTTCTGACTCTTTTGACCATTAGCAGATTTTTCTCTCATGATCTCCGTGATCCTCCAGTATTTATCAGATTTTGTGGAACTTTAATCATTCGCTTTTATCCTGTAACTGCGAAATGATTTCAGGTGATGATGAATTTTAGTTGAGGCTCACATCTTTCAGGTTCATCTTTAATGACATCATGACCTTCACTGAAGCTGAAGCTTCACTGAGCACTCTGATTCTGACACCTTTTCTTCTTTTGCACACAATCAGAATGTAACGTACCGTTTATAGTTTATCGAGCCCAACAGAGTTTTATGTATTTATTGTTGACCCCTGATTTATTGCTGCAAACAGAACCATCACTAAGGACATTTAGCAGCTTCAGAGTCAGATATTCTGCTTCGGGGGGCCAGTGCGACCTTTGTGGCTCTGGTACCAGTGACTTTGTTGGTAGAAATGTGTGGAACTGGTTCTGCATTGGGCAGTGACACCACATCGGTGTGTCGCTGTAATAATTAAACATCTTTTCTTTACAAACTTTAAAGTGCCCTGAGATGATTGGCTCTTTAAATGAAACTTGTTTCCCGTTAACTAACCTCCGTTCTCCTCCCTCTGTCCGGCCAGCTGTACATCCAGACCACCACGCTGACCATCTCCATGAACCTGAGCGCGTCCGTCGCTCTTGGGATGCTCTACATGCCCAAAGTCTACGTCATCATCTTCCACCCGGAGCTCAACGTGCAGAAGAGGAAACGCTCTTTCAAGGCCGTCGTCACAGCCGCCACCATGTCGTCCCGACTCTCGCACAAAGCCAGCGACCGGCCCAACGGAGAGGCCAAGACGGAGCTGTGCGAGAACGTCGACCCCAACAGTAAGTACCTCGTCGCGGTGCCCTGCAGACGAACTCCTCAGTGTTCCTGCTCCGACATACAGGTGGTGTTCAGAAGGAGCTGAGGCTGACAGAAACATGAGGCAGCCCAAAACTCAGATTTTACTTCACATACGAAACAGAAAAATTCGATATAATTTGTTTTTTTAATTTTTCAAAGTTAATGTTGCACATTCCTGAGCAAAAATGGATACTCTCTGAGCTCATTTGATCAGACTTCAATGTTGGAAACTACAGGAATATTAGTCCTGCCATCTGCCACAGGGCCACCTCCCAGTGACAGCTGGGATGGGCTCCAGCCCAACCACAACCCGAGACTGGATAAGCAGAAGAAGATGGGTGGATGGATATTAGCTTTCCCCTGGTGGTGTAATTTATATGTTTTCCTTGTTGGTGCCTAAACTGATCCTCACACACCGTTGTAACTCGGAGGGACTAAAGTTAATAAGATTAATGATACGGTTCGTCTCAGTCTCTCCCACCTGAGGTGCTCCAGGGCAGGATGTTTAAACCTAAACGTGGCTTAAATTTAGTTTTATGTGCTCTGTCATAAATCCAAATCTCAGATGTTTCATTTTGACCAAAAAAAAAAACATCTTTAAATTCTGCAGCAAAACATTTGTTTGAAAAATGGAACAAATAACTGATTAAAAAACAAATTTTGTTTTTCATCACCTGAAAAGAATAATTTGCATTAATTTGCATAAAACAGAAGATGTGAGGGAGGACCGTTTGTTCCATTTCATTCTCTGTGGGATTAAAGTTGAACCTGCACATTATTTTTTTAAAATTTCCCCTTGAATAAGTTTCTGGTGCCACCGTTTGTTCCCTGTGGTGCTGAGACACAATGCCATTTGTATTTATCTGATCAGCAACATCAGGCTGACTCAGATCCAAAAAACTGCTGGATGTGTTCATCAGTGAAGCAGCTGATCTGTTTCCAGTCCTCACGCTAATCCAAGTTTGGCATAAAGACGAAGCATAAAGAAGAAGAAGAGAGTCTTATTAAATGTTGAACTGTTCCTTTAAAAATGCATGAGTACATCAGCTAATCATGTCTCTGAATAACAATCAGCTTTTACATTTTTTACAGCCCTGTCTCCAAGAACTAATGTTTATTTGGAGGAATTCAACCTGAATTTAAATCTGCGTAATGAGAAGTTGGTCATCAGAATAAATTAACAGCCTCGTTAGCGCCACTCGTCTCTTCCAACTCCTGAAGTACATTTAAACTTATTGGCTTAGCTCCATAAAAATGAGTCCGCTGTGTTTTAATGAACACTGACTGGATCAGGCTGAATTAATAACATCATGTGACAGCATACAACTTTCAGTTGCACCAAAGAAGCGGATTTAATGTAAATGTTAAAGAGGATCTGTGGTGCCTTTCTATATTTACATTTCATTCATATTTTATTTATAATGCTAATCAGGGGATCAGATATTCATTTTAAAGATGGCCAAAGTTTTAATTAATGAGGTAACCGTTTGTAAGAAAAGCACACGCAGTACGGCTCACGCTGAGGGCTGCCCCTCCGCTGGGCTTCCTAGCATCAGCTAATCTGGTAAAAGTGGAGGGGACCTTAAAGGGACAGGAGCTAAAACAGCTCGTTTCAGACATATACACCCACCCGGACCGCCTCGCCACAACACCGCCGACTTCATACGGTCCAACACAAACCGACACGTGAGCATCATTTCTGCTGTCAACATTTGTATGCAGAGTTTTTTCAGTATTTTCCGACATTTAATGTTCAGCAAGCAACAAGCAGCTCTTAAACAAAATGCCTGTCAGAGGTATTGATGATGAAGATAATTGCTAGTTGCAGCCTCGCAGTTCTGTGATGGATCGATACAACCGTTCTCAGGTTGTCTGTGAATCCTGACAGAACAAATGAGCTCAGTATGAAACAATAATTCTCTGTACAACACAGTTGAGTGAATTTTCTGTTAAGTTTGCAGCTAGTTAAACTGTGCGGGCATATTGTGGTGGAGTGAACCCGGGGGGCTGCAGCCAGGCTGGTTGGTTAACAGGGGACCTATTCTGCTCTCGCTCGTGTTCACCTTTGGGTTTTAGCCAAACAAGCTTGAAAACTTCAATGAGGTAAATCTGTGTAGAAGTAATCCATCTGAGCTCAGTGGCAACATTTTTTCTACTTTCATGGTGAGCTGATGCCCAGTCATCATAAGGGCATCATCTGCAACCACAGCAGCCTGACAGAGGACAGGAAGTACAGTTTAAATGCACTGTGTGCTCCCCTCTGTGGGCTTCCTGACGAAACATGATCCACCACATTCTGAAGTGTCTCTGCTCGAACTTTGGACCTAAACAGAGATGGAAAACTAAAGAGCAGCGGCATCTGGAGGGTTGGTGAAGTCGGGCTAGCTGATTGGCTTAGGCCAATAGAAACACATCGGCACAGGGAAGATGGAGGGTGAGGGTTAAATCGTTCTTAATAAAAGTTCATCTTCAGGGTCCGTGATCACATGACACGAAGATGCTGAAAACAGCCCGATCTTCAGCCGAGAGAAGGCCTGAGCTGATCGGTCCACAGCTCGTGGTTAGTCATTAATGCTGCTGCGTCAGCTTCAGGCCCACCCTGAGAGGGCTTCTTCTCTGAAGCATTCACATATTTGGTGTATGGGATACTGTAGTGACACTGAGACTTTAGGCTGAGCTTGAAGACGTGCTACATGTGAATAGAGCTGAGTCAGCCATTTTGAAGTCACCTACACATCCTCCTCAGCCTGATCGCAGTGGCTTTGTGAGTCATGCAGAAAACCATAAAGAGCTGGGAATGAGCAGAATGGGTCCCCTTCAACAACAAGGTGAAAACTTCACGTGCAGGATGAGGAGGTTTGAGCTCCTTTTGTTGTACAGCTGTGATGATGCTCTAACCCACGGTGCTGCTGAGGAAAATCCCCGTAACAGCAGAATCACCATAGGGCTGCTTCACAGGAAACAAGAAGAGCTTCAACTCGCATGTTCCCACAAATGCAAAATGCACAAACTGAAATGGCATGGCTGTGTGATCAAATTACCACCTCACAGTGGGATTCGCTTTGGGACGACTCACCAAATCATGTTTTTCTCCCCCTGACAGGCTAATTTCATAATTTATCAGAGGTAAGAGCAAATTAATCTTCTGCTTCTGCTTTGCTGTCCCGACCTTGATCCATTTTCTTCTGGAGGTTTGAGGAGGAGGAGGGAGAGAGAGAGAGAGAGGAGTAAGGAGGGAATGTAAAATTAACGTCCTCGGCTCTTTATCGCCCTCTTTCAACTCGCTCGTAACTTTTACGTGAGGAGGGTCTAATGTGACTGCTTGAGTGGCAGATTTACGGCTGTCCTCTGGCACTTTAACAGCACGTCTGACCCCCGGTGACCTCTGGTGTTACTGCACCGTTCCTGGACTCATCGGGGCATAAAGTGTGCAGCTGGAGAGTCCCTCCTTCAGCAGTCTCATGAGACAGATGTTAAACCTGCTGTGAAACACCCACAGGCAGCAAAAACCAACCACACCACTGGCAAACGAGCCAAACCTTCATCCAGCTGTGAGTTCTGCGCATACTAAAATCCTTGACTTAAGGAAAAGCACCACAGCAGCAGGATAAGCGTACCGTGTTATCGGTTTTCACCAGCATGGAGCCTGTTCTGTTTATTTTTAACCTTTATTTAACCAGGAAGTGAAATCAACCATCTCTATTGTGAGACTGTCCTGGGCTGGCCCTACAAACTCCATGTAGAAGGTCTGTGTCCACTTCCTAACCTGGGACTGCGCCACCCTCCTGTCGGGCTTTGAGAAGCGGGCCACTATTCAACAATTATTATTATGTAGATTTACTGACATAAGTTGGGATAATTTCCATGAAGAAACTCTAACACAACGCCGGCGTGCTCAGAGACAGCTCTGCCTCGGTTAAGGCTTTAAGAATTCATTTAATACGTAGAGTGTCATCTGCCAATCACTGTAGCTCCTCCCACACCACAGACATCAGGCTCATGCTTCATTTATATGCCACAGCTCTGCACCCTGCAAATCAAATATAGACGTCATTAGCAGGACTCTGGAGAACTTGACTGCATACTGAGGAGGTAATTCAGCCACTTGATTCAGGTGTGTTGGATCAGGGACACATCTAAAAGCTGCAGGACACCGGAATTCGAGGCCTGGATGTGAGGATCCCTGCACTAACAGGAAGTGCTTATGAGTAAAAAAAGCAAACAATAGAAATCACATCATCCCCCCTCTTATTGGTGGAAAAATGCATCACATCAACCAATCAAAAAATTATAGGGCAGCATTTGGTTGCTGAGGAACAGGGCCGTGGTGGCGGGTTTGGCCTGTGATGGCGCCCTCTGTCTGTGGTGCACAGGAACTGATCTTTGGAGTGGCACAACTAATTTGTGTGGCATCTTATTGTGACACCTGACTGTTCTGTAAAAGTTGTAGGAAAAAGCCTGAGGCATTTCCTGCACTTTAATGCAAACAGTTGTATATAACTAACATAAGTTTTTAAAATTTAACACATATTTGTATTTTAAGTTATGAAAATAGTTTGTAACTTTTATGTTTTCGTGTGTCAAAAACAGATGAAAAGATGACTGTACAGTCACATTTATGTTATGCTGAGAACAGTGACACCAAACAAGGCGAGGTAAATAGTACTTTAGATGAAATATAAAGGTAAACTCAAAGGTCAAAAATCAAAAATCATCTTTTCAGCAAGATGTTTGGTGGGCGTTCGTGTTTTTGGAGCTCTGACTTGTAAATGTTGCTGTAGCTCCTCCTGACGTCTCCTCAGCTCCTCATAGCTCACAGTGGTGCGTTGGCGCCCATTTGTCTCCGAGTATGAAGGAGCCCCTGCAGGAACACGCTGCATTTTTTCACACCGTCTGATGAAAGGCGTGTTAAATGTGAGGCTGCAGTGCTGGAGCAGAGGCTCGCTCGGGCGTGACGCCCTGACTTTAACTATAAATAATGAAGTCCCCACGGAAAAACCTCTGTGGTGCTGCCCACGATCCCGTCATAATTACAGCTCATCAATCAGTCCAGTTAGTTATAGCATGGCGGGGGTCCTGGTAGAGGAGCTGCAGCTCATTCAGGACTCCCTGAAGACCGGCAGAGCCATCTGTCGGCCCGGCTCGGCTCGGCCCGGCTCGCCGCTCCACCTCTCCTCTCTCATTCGGCCTCAAGGTTTTCTGGTACTCCCCTCCTCCTTCAATTTTTAAAATCCTCTCTCTTTTCAATCTCACTTTCTCACCTCCTCCTCCTCCTCCTCCTCACCTGCCCCCCATCCCCAACCCCCCACCCCACTCTCTCTGTAATAGCCCTCAGACACTTCAGATGGCTTCATCTCTCCTCCGTCTCCATCCTCTCTGCTCCTCCAGCCGATTCCACAACAAAGACTTCTTTCTCCTTTCCTCTCCGTTCTTTTGACTTCAGCCGCTCTTCAAAGGCCAAATCTCTCTGATTCTCCTCTTATAAGGCCTCCCTGCCTCTCTGCACAGCCTGATTTCTTATACAACAAAGGCGTCTCTATCTCTCTTTAAACTCATATAGCGGCTCTCAGAACGAATCCTCACAAGCCCCACCCTCCTCTCTCCGTGCTGCCTGCAGAAGTGAACGACTTCTAGCATATTTATTTTTGGAGAGGTTTGACTTTCTAACACTTCCACACACCGTCTGTAACTCAGCCTCCAAATGTTATTTTGATGAATGGAAACTGTTTTTATCTGTTGTTTACCCCCCGACAGTACAATGCAGTGCAACAGCACCACAGTCTCTGTAAAACATTTACAATAAGCCTTCGTGGGTGGTGATGTTCCAAGTAAAGCTCAGAGATTAAAGCTGTGTTTACCAGGCGAGCACAAAGGAAGGACTTTGGATTACTGCCCAAGATCAGGACACTTTGAAGAGACCTACTCAGTGATTTGGAGGGCCGACTGCTCATAAAAAAGAGGCAGCTTGTCATTTCTTTCTGTACTCTTTGTTCTCCAGGCTTCTTGAAGGGCATTCACAGCTCTTGTTTGGATGTTGGCTGCCTTTTGTTCTGTTCTCTGTGTGTTTTCTATTCAGGTAAAGCACTGGCAGTGTGTTTGGGATCATTGTCGAGGACTGGACTGAAAATGAGTGAAAAAGCAGCCAATGTCCAAAGAAAGTCCGGAGAGCTGTTGTTCAAGAGCGCTTTAAAAATTACAAAAAGTCTGAAGCAGAATATAAAGACATGAGTGGTGGCTCGAGACGCTTGCACAGTATTATTAATACAAATTTTTATAAGTTGTGTTACTACAGATTCAACTAAAGGTATATAAAGCTCTGTCTGTTGGCCGGTAAAACCCTGAGCTGCTGGCCTGGAGCCAGGTGCTTTGTATTTTCAAATTTAAAGGACGTTGTCATGTGATTTAGCCAGATCACATCTGCTTTCCTGCATTTGTGCATGAAATGAGTTAATGTGTCGCACAAAAGGTCCAGGCCGTTCCTCGGGGATCCCTGTAGGGCCATTTTGTGAACCTGTCGGCGTGGGCGTGTCTCAGAGAGGCACATGGCGCCCTTTGGCACAGGGTTATCACGTCTTCACTGACACGTGTCTGCCCCACCCGTGCAAACCTGAAGGTCCAAACAGGACACAAGCCAGTCTGATAAACCTGCCATCAGTCAGCACAGAGCCTGGCCACAACCGATCAGTTTATTAGAGACACGTGCCTTATTGATCTAAAAACAAAAGAGGAAGTCTCAGACTGCAGCGCTCAGCTTCACAGACGATGCTTCAGACCAAAAACGAGACACACACAGACCAGTTCCCCCAGAATAAATGTGTCTGTGCTGCTGATCCTTTATCTCTGCTGACAAACATAATTACCACATGAGTAATGAGTATCAATGTGCATAAACCATAAATAACCCATACATAAATGCATTTCTCAGACGCTTGATTTGTGGAGTTTTTCTAGAAGCATTTTTCCTCCTCAGACAAAGTAAATCTTCTTTTTGAAAGGGCCAGCTTTATTTAAATATTCAGCTCTATTAAAGAGGGACTAATTATCATTTAATCTGGATTCATTATTTTTCATGCTCAGACTGATGTTGTTTATTTATTTTGGTCTGCTCTTTAAAGCTGATGATCTTCCACATAAACTGAAGTCTGACTACAGAGAGACACAGCGCTGAGGGTGGAGATGTCCCCGGGCATTTTATAATTACCACAGACGTCTTTTATTTAGAGTTGGCCGCAAACAAATGAATCACCTGATTCAATTATCAAAGCACACAAAAGCAAAAGCAGAAGAATCGGGTTAAATTTACTCACATGCAGCAGTTCATCAGGACTCTGACCCGGCCCGATGCTGCTTTTTAATCTCAGCGGCTGTCACGAGTGTTTGAGATGTTGCTCCTGTAGAGCCCGTCTCGATTGGACGGGCGGCCCCCATCCGTCGGCTGCTCCCCGAATGTGAATAAGACACAAAGTCAGAGAGGTCTGAATATGCAAACGCAGACATTTTCTCTTTTATCTCCCGACATGATTGATGACGGCCTTTTGGCTCGAAGCCATTTGTCACCGGGTGAACGCCGAAGGTCAAGTGCCAGCGAGGTGGGCGGCGTGGCTGCAGCAGGGAGATAGGGAGGTGGTCAAACCACAGAGGACACCTGTTCCACCTCCTCACTTTATAAAACTGAGGATATTTTTGCTTCAAAGCAAGGAAGGCACTGCACAGGGGTCTGCTTAAAGATGTCACTGCTAAGCTTCAACCAAGATAAAACAACCACACTTTTTATCCGAAAACGGATGATTGGGGAGACGAGTACTGACGCTGCGGAGCTTCAGCAGACAAATCATTATTACAGGAGCTGCTTCCAGTGCAGCTGGACCTGCAGACCAGGGTTTGTGTTGAATGAGTTTCACTGAAGCAGAGGCAGAATACTACTTAATTAACAGTAAGAAAAAAACATTAAAAAAAATATACATTAAGTAGCTGAAGTTAAAGTATTTATTATGCAGAATCCCCCCCAGGTACACCAAAGTTAAAAGTCCCACATCAGTCTACCCCACAGTGTACAATAGGGCAACACTTACCTCCACCAGTGTCCTAAAGTGACTGAAAGTGAGCACGTGTGCTTTTCTAGTCTCACACTCAGAGCACTTTACAGATCCCAGTGACCTCAGTCTCTGCCATGTTGGATCACGGGACAAAGTTTCAAATATTTAAAAGGCCACAAAGGTCATCAAATGGATCTAACATCCCTCAAATGGATTTTAGATTTTTAAGGCCACTGGAAGGCAGTAGAAGGTGGCACGAATGCTCTGGAAGTACAAGTTCTATAACACAAAATTACAGTCTCAGCAGATCTTAATGGGAGCATATGAGCGTCAGTAACTTTATTCACCAGATCAGAACCAGGAATAAGAAATGACAATAAATATAAACCACTGAAAATTGTCACTGTCTGTGATTGGCATTATTAAGGTAAGAAGCCATCAGAGATTTTTAGTGGATGCATCTACTAAATAAAGTGGAACATCCTTGGTGACATCATTCTTGAGTGATCGCATTCACATGATGTTCAGAAAACGTTGTCTCTGACCCTGACCTTCAAGGTCGCAGAGATTCGACCAAGACTTTTAGTAGATGCACCTGTGGTGTGAATTTGAGCATCCTACCTCACATTGTTCCCCCCAAGGCGGTGATGACAGTACCTCATCAGCCCTTTTAGGCTGAGGGGTGAAAATGAAAAACAGCTGTAAATACTACGTACACTGTCATTTTAAAGCCACTTCACCATCAGTAGAAAATAGATCACTCGATGGATTAACTGATCTGAAAACTGAAAACTGATCTGACTTCATCGTCAGTCACACTGGATTTCATGGAAAGTTTTAAATATTTAATAAGCCACCGTTTATTTTTTATAATCTTTAACAACATTTGTACAAATGATCTTCTTACCAGGCTTCAGAGAAGGCTTTATTTTTAAAACACCTGGTCCATTACAGCCAATCAGAATTGGCAGAAAGATCAAGTTTTTCCAAGATGTGAAGACAAGACAAGAAATTCCAGAGCACGTGCAGATACAATATCCGTGACGTGTCCGTTTGACACCTGGATAATTGTCCTTTTCGCCGATGCCGTGCCAAAGCCGCATGAAAAATGCACAGATTTAGTTTCCTGAATCTTTTCATCCGCTTTCATATTTCCATCTTCAGCTCTTCAGCGCCACCAGTAGGTCGAAGGTTTGTTAGATGTTGACTTTTGTGCCAGTGCCTCTTTTAGGCATCTCAGCAATGGCTGCCGTCTGTGACTAAATTCAAAGGAGATGATCTGCATAAGGAGCCCACAGATTCCGTCCACCACGTCTTCCCAATCCAACTCCCTAACTTCAGATATATAACATTCATGTTCTCAAAGACACCAAAGCAGAACTGGATCCACACCGGTCCACTTCAGCCTGGTAGTAACAACTCAGAGTAAAGAAACTGAGGTTACTTTTTTAGATAACCCAACACTCCTTTTGTTTCTTCTTCTACTGCTACAGATGCTTTTGCTTTTGAATCATGACCTCTCAAACACCTCCAAAACCTCTCATCCCTATAAACCACTGAATCACATAAAAGAAGTGATAATTCTCTTCAAGAGGAGTCATCAAACTGGCCTGTCCTCGCTCTTGAGAGTTCATAATTCAAGCCTTATTTAATTGAATTCACCTCTGTCATTAACCCATTTCTCCTCCATCATTAACCTTCATCTCTAATCTTAAAACAGCTGTGAGGACTGGAGCTGATCTCTGTTTCTGTTTCCTGCCCGTCACCAGGTCCAGCAGCAAAGAACAAATATGTGAGCTACAACAACCTCGAGATCTAACGGCATTCCTCCACCTGAGCGACAGACTGCAGAGAGAGATGTCTGATCTCCTGCACGAAAGATACGAAACGAGAGAAAACCGATGAAGAGAAGGACTTTTTATTTTATTTTTTTGGTCTCATGTGCTTCACTGCTCATCCGAGACGTTCAGGCGCAGAGTCAAACTGGAGCCTGGTGGTACGACCTCTGAACTCTGACCCGCACTTGGTCGAGGAGAAAAGCTCCAGAAATTTTAAAAAAAAAAAATCTAATTGTTTTGTTGTTAAAGTGATGCCGATGGTTGTGTGGTCGAACACAGCGGATGCATCAGTGGACGCGTTGCAGCCTCTGGGTCGTAGCGAAGACTTGGCGGCGCTGACAGGGCTCCACGCCACTGTTGATGTCAAACGAAGCAGCCGCCTCAGCCCGACTACGAGCCCAGCTCCCCTTCTCTCTTTATGTACTTCCAAACTGCAAGTTCTCACCTTCCTGTCAGCCGTGTGTAGTTCTTTATGGCTTATATGTTGGCCTCTTTCAGTTGGTTTCATTTCTGTTGGTTTGTAACACAGCTACAGTTGCCATGCCAACAATGGATCTATTTCGCTTCTCGCTTTGGTTTTATTGAAGCCATATTCTTCTTCCCTTTCAGATTTAAAGGGCTTTGCTCACGCTGCCACCTGGACTCAGATTTTTGTCATGCAAATATGAAGCAGCAAAAAAAAAAACGAAATGTTTTAAAGCCCCTGAAAACTGCGAAACTTGAACAAAACCATTGTTTATTAGCCTGCAGTGGTTTAGTCCAACGTCCCCTCTGCTTCGAGGACAGACTCGGCTTATTATTAACAGAGAATCTTTCTGTTTGGGCGACAGCGCTCTGAGTTTTAGGACGACACATCACATCCCACTGTGGAATGCATGCAGGAAATGCATGTCAAAGGCAAGTCAAGCAACTTGTCATAAAAGTCATAAAATTTAACAATGACCATCCTTTCTTGTCCTTTAAATGAACCACATTTAAGCTGTTTTTAAATCCATTTTAAGCCTCTGAAGTATAAATAAATACACTATGCTAACCCAAGTCCTCCTACCCCCCCACCCCCCACAGCATTTTATTCTTTCTCCCTCCGGTCAGTACTTACACTTGATTTGCTCCCATCCCACTTCTCCCAATGTATTACCAGCTGGGATAGACCCATCAAACTCAATTTAGGACAAGTTAATGATTAAACAAATAAGATATAATATGATTAAACAAATATTCATGTTACAAAATAAGAAGGAACTTTATCCAGTTGTAAAATTCTGGCACCAGGGTTGTTCAAAATGCATAAAATCAAAATACAAAGTGGAAAAAATACAATAAGGTAATCATAAAATATATATTGTCTAATAAATGCATGTTTATTAAATTTAAGATATGAAACCAGTGGTAAAAACAACAGTTAAAACAATTAAGGCCTTTTGGTGATTGTGAGTCTATGTGACATTTTTGGCAGAAATGTATTTATTTGATTATTTTTGGACCATTTGATGAACAGAAATGTCATTTATGCTTAAATAAAACTTCAATCATTAGAACTGGCCAAACCCTCCTCTGTGCAGAAGAAACCTTGTGTGGTCATACAGGCTTGGAGACCGGTTGGCGACCCCTGGCAACCACAAGTTGCTTGGGAAAAAAGTATTCCTCGACGTGTTGGTGAGTCGTTGGAGGCCGCTGGATGTTGCTTGGTGAAAGAGGGTGCTGCACTGGAAAGCTCACCTTGTGATTGCTTTGCTAGCACATTGCTTCAGTCGCTCGTAGTTTGCATGGAAAACGCTGAGATGTCTGCAAACACTTGCTGACTCACCGCTGAGCAGTAAATAAACCTGGAAAAAAAAAAAGCAACACACACCAGATACAACTGTCAACTGCAGGAGTCTGCTAGCAAGGCAATCACATTGGGGTTTTTAGTGCAAGCAGTTGCCAACCAATTGCAACCGGTGGTTGGGGGCAACTGAGCGATCTCTGGGCCTGTGTGACAGAAGCATTGGTCGGTTAAAGATGGATATGCCCATACTGATGTCATCCATCATTAGAAAAGCTTGGCCGTGAAGTGTTCCTTTTTTGGAAAGAGACACATATCGACTTTTTAAACATCACCAAAGCCCACTTGCAGTTTTACAGCAAACTCTGAAGTTACCCAATGTGGGGGGAGTTTCACATTACCTGGAGGACTTGAACAGGAACATTAGTGGGATATTCATCTTTATTAACTACACCGCTTAGTGGGAAATTTCAGAATAAAGGAGAAAAATGAATACTTGGTGAATGAAGCACTGGTGTGTCAAATTCTCACCAGTAAAAGCAGCAGAATTAACCATCAGCAGCTGCTCCTCTCTGCAACGCTTCATATGGGCGCACAGACACATCACTGAGGAAAACTTAAAATAGCAAAGATCGTCAGGCAACTTCTCGCAGATTAATGAGACGATATCTCTAAAGGGTGAAGGTCAGCACTGAGGCTAAAACTCAGATTTGACTGAGTTTGAGTACAAACTACAGAACCTAACTCTCTGCGTACAGCTGTCCTTGTCTCTGTGTTTGGGAGAAAAGGTGACATTTTCAGGGGCTTTAACTGAAGTGGGTTTTCTGCAAATGAGATGTGAAGCTTGCAAAACTTTCCTTAAATCCATCCAAAAATCTGAATGGTCAGCTGGCCGTGAACACAAAGCCAAAAAGAGTTTTAAAAAAAGTGTTATTAAAGAAGTTTGTGGTCACATGATGAAAACATTTCCATCCCAACATGCGTGTTCCTTCTCCACACACTATTTCGTAGGTGTTTGATGATGGTGGTGGTGGTGGTGGTGGTGGTGAAGACCCCTACCTGTGTTGCAGAGGGAGCCTTCCTCGGTCCAGGCTGAATATCTGCTGATTTCATGGACTAAAAAACAACAAAAGGTGTTGATGTCGAGGTTGTCAATGCATGCCTGATATGTTTGATGTTGAAACCGAACCAGAAAAAAAAAGTTCTCTCAGCACAGTCGATCCCACCTGTCTGCTCTGAATTGTCTGTTCTTCAGTTCCTTTCCTGTTGATTCCTCAGAAATGTTCTCACACAGCAGAATATGGCTTTGATTGGTTTCTTATTTTCCTGCGGGAGAAAAACATGAAGAATCTATATTTAAAAAAGAAAAACACTTGTTTTAAAAAATGGAAGCATGTATGTTTTCTACTGTTTGTACTTGGTATATTCATGTTGCCCTTGCTGCTTATGTGCCAATGTTGTGGGAGAGATTTACATTTGGCCACTCATGCAACTATTCTGTGGTGTTGTCCAAGAATGTATCAACATGAAATAAAAACATTTGGTTATTTTTTTTAATACGCCCCGGAGACACAGTTTGGTTTGTGTGTCAGTGAGTTCAGGACCTCCATCCTGACCTGAAACACTCACTCCATTTATTCTCAGTGAGATTTAAAGAGCAATGTGCAGGCTGGTGACCCCGATCAATTCATTATTTAATGTGAACAAAAATTAAGCAGATATTTGAAATATTTGCACTTCTGTGCACTACAACCTTTAAGGTCCTTCTTATAACTGAGTTTACACTCACCTCATCAGTCTCCACTCACTTTCAGCTCCATATTTTCATTCATGGGCACAATAATCCTTCCTTATCTTGCTATGCTATGAACTGCTGCAAACACACTGATTTTAGTCATCAGTGTGACCACAAATAAAAACCTGTAAACTTCACAGCTGTCTTCAACCGTAATTCAATTCAATACATTTTTATTTATATATCGCCAAATCACAACAAACAGTCGCCTCAAGGCACTTTATATTGTAAGGTAAAGACCCTGCAACAATAGAGAGAAAACCCCAACAATCAGACAACCCCCTATGAACAAGCACTTGGCGACAGTGGGGAGGAAAAACTCCCTTTTAACAGGAAGAAACCTCCAGCAGAACCAGGCTCAGGGAGGGGCAGTCATCTGTCGCGACTGGTTGGGCTGAGGGGAGAGAGACAGGACAAAAGACATGCTGTGGAAGAGAGACAGAGATTAATAATAATGATTAAATACAGAGTGAAGTATAAACAAGTAAATAAAGGTGAATGAGAAGAAACAGTGCATTATGGGACCCCCCTCAGCAGCCTAGGCCTATAGCAGCATAACTAAGGGGTGGTTCAGGGTCATCTGATCCAGCCCTAACTATAAGCTTGATCATAAAGGAAAGTTTTAAGCCTAATCTTAAAAATAGAGAGGGTGTCTGTCTCCTGAATCCAAGCTGGGAGATGGTTCCACAGAAGAGGGGCCTGAAAGCTGAAGGCTCTGCCTCCCATTCTACTCTGAAGTATCCTAGGAACCACAAGTAAGCTTTTAGGACAGCCTGATAATAATGAATTAGAATTACAGTAACAGCTGAGAGCAATGAAAGGATGGTTAGCCTGTTAGCTGTAACTTCACTGCATGTACCTGCAGGACCGTGCGCGGCACTCAACACTCACACAACCCAACCAAAAGTACAACAAATATAAAAATGTACGGCTACTGTATGTGCACACGTGTCGCCTGCATGCTGCTCATGGTTCCTTTTCTGGGAAAAAAAAAAAACTGAACTCTTAAGCTGATTTTCAGAAAGCTTTAGAGTTCAGAAGCTCTGTCTTTATTTTTCCTCACAGAGGATCTACAGATCGTGAATGCACAGCACAGATACGCCCACACTCACCTGGCTTTTGTATGTTTTTTGCAATCTGCTGCTGGGTGGAATAAATGTGAAGGATGAGGTCAGTGAGACAACTGGATCTGCCTGGCCATCAGCCAAGCATGGAGGTTCAGGACAAGGTCAGAACAGTCAGGGATGGAAGGACTGCGAGAGCATCTCACTGTGGTCAGATGGTCAGAGGTCTGTTACTGCAAACACATCCGACTTCAGCTTAAATCAAGTCAGAAAGTCACAGTTTAAATGTACCAAATGTTGAGGAAGTCTACAAAAGTTAAGTTGTGTTATTTGCATGGTTGCAGTGTGGTAACAGGCTGCAACAGGAAGCACATGAAGTATGCTTTCTGGATTCACCTCTGAGAACAAACCAAACTTCGATGTTGTGGTCACTGGCAGTTAACCTAGGGTTAAAGTCTCAGCTTGAGACAGCCAGCAACAACTTCCAAAGAAGAAGTGACCCAGGTGTTAAATCAGCTGAATGCACAAGGCAGCAAACACACAACTTAGCAACTTCTACACAGAGTATTGACAGACACTGAGCTCCCCTCAGAGTCAGTTTGGTGTTTGGTCACTGAACACAGGTTATCCATGAGCAACCAGCTCCACGATCAGCTGCTTAAAAACAAACAAACAAAGATTTTCTCCAGATTCTCTGAATTCATTAAGTTATACCACACAAGTTTTTGTCATTCGTAAACTGTTGAACTGTTTGCCCACAGAGTGTGAACCCTGCCTCAGTCTTTACTGCGGAAACATTCAGCTTCTCTGTGATGATCTTTATACATCCAATCATGGCACTAAGCAACCTGTGCTGTCTGATGTGATGGAGAAGGAAAGTAGATGCAGTGAGGAAAGGTGACTGGTCCAGATGACAAACCTGTGGAGGTATGGGGATGTCTAGAAGAGAGGGCAGTGGACTTTTTAACCAAGCTGTTTAACACAATCTTGGAGCGTGAGAGGATGCTTGAGGAATGGAGAAGAAGTGTGCTGGTACTGATCTTCTAGAACAAGGCTGATGTGCAGAGCTGTAGGAACTACAGAGGAATGAAGCTGATGAGCCACATCATGAAGATCTGGGAGAGAGCTGCTGAAGCTCGGTTAAAAAGAGAGGTGATGATCAGTGAGCATCAGGGCGGCTACATGTTGACAAAGAGCACTACAGATGTGATCTCTGGAGCTTGAAAAAAGGTGACTGGACTTCTTTTTGTTCCTTGAAGATGTTTCACCTCTCATCCCAAAGGCTTCTTCAGTTCTCAAACCAAAGGTGGAGAGACCCAGGTATTTAAACCCCAGTGGGTGTAGTCCCCTGAAGGTGGTTGTGAGCCTCTATTGTTCATGTGCATAATCACATGCACCAAGGTGTGAGAGGAGGCGTGGATCATTCCAATCAGTGGTTTTAGATTAAACCAATTTGGGATGTTGCCCCACTGTGTCAGGTGACCTTCTGAGGTCACCTGAACAAAGGAGTGAATGGGGGTTGAGGCCGCTGGGAAGGGATCTCAGAACAGCACTGTAGGCGGGGGAAAGCTGGTGACATAATCCACCTCCTCTGTTCAGTGATGATTGTTCACAGTGGACATAGATGCTTCTTTTACTCCTCTTTCAAACCATCTGTCTTCCCAGTCCAAAATGTGAACATTGGTATCCTCAAAAGAGTGCCCTTTGACCTTCAGATGCAGATGTACAGCTGAGCCTTCAAGAAACAAAAAGAAGTCCAGTCGCCCTTTTTTCAAGCTCCAGAGACTACTGTGACCTGGATGACTGAGAACCTACACAGACTACAGATGTGATGTTTGCTCAGAGAGTGTTGATGGAGAAGTTAAAGAAGGTTAGAAGGACCTTCACTGAGTCTTTGTGGATCCAGAGAAAGCAGATGAGAGGGTTCCAACAGAATCCACGTGTCTGAATGAGAGGGAGACAGTTGGAAAGATGAACATGAAGGAGTAGAGTTAGTGAAGTTAGATGAGTTTAAATAACTGGGGTCAACCATCCAAAGCAGCAGACAGTGCACAACAGAGGTGAAGAAGAGAGCGCAGGCAGGGTGAAGTGGGTGGAGTGTCAGGGATGGTCTGTGCAGAAGGAGAGCAGAAAGAGTGAACAGGAAGGTTTACAGGATGGTAGGGAGACCTGCTGTGATGGATGGTTTGGAGATGGAGGCATTGACAAAAAGACGGGTGGCCGAGTTGGAGATGCTCAGATCTTCATTGGGAGTGAAAGGGAGCAGATGAAAGAAGAAGAAGAGGCTGTTAGAGTTTCCACCAGCTGCTGTTTTCTGATTAACCAATAAGTGAACTTAACATAACAGAGATATCCTGTATTAGTTTTCAGACATCTGAACTGCTTAAAAGAAGTCCAGCTGAGATGCTACAGCCTAAACATCCACTGGATGCAAAACTAGAGTGGAAAACATCTCACAGGTTCACCGTGTTTCCCGTGAATCTCATCCACCTGCTCTGAGGTGAAAAGATGTCAGTGAAGCATTGGGCAGCATGTGCGGTAATTAATCAAAGCCCAGCGGCTTGGATGCAAAGTGTCCCAAATAAAGCAGGGAGGAGGGCACAGTGTCAGCTGGAGACTGAGCCTGAAAGTGGAACATGACAGATCTGTTTCCTGCTGATAAACTTCAGGTTTATGAATAAACTCAATGTAACAAAAATGAAACACATCCTACTGAGGGTGTTTAATTTCAGAACAAAAAGACTAAAATGTACTTGAGAAGGGGAAGAAAAACTATAACAGATGATTGCAAAATGACCACAGACACACAGAATGACCAAAAACAGAAAAATATACACAAAATACTAAAAAGAGACGCACAGTAATCACAAGGAGACATGAAATGTCCACAAAGACGTGTGAAACTAATACTAAGAGATGCTCAATCAATGGATTTATCTTCTGATCAATACACATGATTACAGTACAATACTTATTGTTCAGCAACAATGAACCAACTGAGTGACACACACTGCTGGCTGCCCGAGACAAAAACGACAGAGCCTGACCGATTATCGGCAGGGCCGATATATCAGCCAGTATTTGCCGATGCATCAATATCGCCATTCATGAGGACGGATAACTGAACATTAAACGTAGAGATATGAAACACCCTTCAACTGTGTAATGAGAGGGCACTCTGCAATCTCCCTTTTGGAGACATGTTTGGAACGCCACGAACAACAACCAGCTGCTCTGAGCAGAGACGGATGTGAGCGCGTAATCTCAGACAGGAAATGCTCTTTGTGTTTCGTGGCTTTTTAAGTCTCTGAATATCAGTATGAGTCCTAAACATCAAATCAAAACAGTTACAGAGCATCAAAAAGGCCGAGGTAGGATATCAATGTTCATTTTTTCTCTTGCCTGGGCTACATATCAGCCTGCCGGCAGCAGAGGGCTGGTTCATAAACTCTAAGAGGAATCAGTCACATCATTACATAAATGAACGGCAGATCTCTCCAGATGTTTTAACTCCACATGAACCAAGCAAATACAGGGAAAAGAGTAACAGTGAGCAGAGCAGTGGTGAGGTGATGGAGATCCCAACCAGCCAGGGAGAACTTTCTGAAAACAAGATTCTGCCAGATGTCTGAACACTGTTGAGATCTGATGAAAAACTGCTGTCAGGCCTCCCTTTCCATCTGAATTTGGTTGAAAAGTGAAAGGAACTCAACAGATTCAAACCCAGACCTTTCTGTCTGCTATGAGGCCACGCTGCTAACTGCTGCAGCCCAGCACGAGGGAGCATCCAGGTGCCTGTACAGATAAGCTCAGCATGCAGCACAGAGACGGAAACATCATCTACAGGGAGAGATGCAGAAATGGCACAAACATAGTTTTAGATTTTTAAAAATGGACCTCAGGTAAAACTGGTTCGTGTGCCTGGAGTGGACAAGTTAAATGTCAATCAAACATTGGATTAATGATGATGATAC